>CM046954.1:91491760-91689260 GCA_025698515.1 Gossypium sturtianum
TTTGCTTTTAATTGAATGAATATGTGGTTGAATTAGTTCAATTTGAATCATTTAGATCAAGGACAAAAGGAGAAAGTTTTAGATCGTGGAAAAACAAAAGTAGACGAATAGCTGGGAAATTCAAATTTATCGACTTCCGAGGTAAGTTTATAAGCAATTGGTAGTAAATAAATAAATATATCAAATTGAAATGTATGGTTTCGAATGAAATGTTATCTAAATTCTTGATAATCGATTTTGATATGTGAGTTTAAATGTGATTGCCGAATGTAATAATATATGATCATGGACATGTAGTTATTATATAAATTTCTTGGTTGGTCAAATTAAGTATAAGAATATATAGGTTTTATAAATGTGATAGGGGATGAGATCACATTTGGACACCAACCTAATGTGAGTTAAATCATGTAAGCAACTAATGTATTTGGGTTGATAGATATATATAATTATGGATGGAGTAGTAATTGAATGTGAACCTTGAATTAAATGATGATTGAATAGAATAATTATCTACGTGTTTATAAGGAGGAGGTCGAATGTGATGATAAACATAGTAAGAAGGATTAATTCGAAATAGGTACATGTGTATTATGCAGTCGAGAGTATGAAATTAATTAACGAACACTATGTGTGTGAAACTGGTTGTGTGGCACCAAGTGTGTGGACATATTAAGTCACGGCTCTATGTGAGCGATACGTTACGAGAATGTTAAGTAATGACTCTATGTGAGCGATACGTTACGGGAATGTTAAGTAACGGCTCTATGTGAGCGATACGTTACGGGAAGTTGGCACTAAGTGTGCAAGAATGTTAAGTAACGGCTCTATGTGAGCGATATGTTACGGGAATTGCACTATGTGTGCGGGTGATCGGATTTTCTCAAGAACACAAATAATTTTAAAAGGTAAATGGGAATCTCAGGTATGTATATAAAGGGTGAGAGATATTTTACATTGGTTTAAATCATGTATGCTATTTCGACTTAGAAAATAGTTATGTAAATGTTCGGTTTTGGTGACTCAATGAGTAGGCTTTTGATGAATAGTATCTTAATGCTTGTAATGAGGTTGAAACTTATTCAATAATTAGCATAATTTAAACAAGGGAAAAGTCTGTATACTACTCGATTTTGTACTCTCCTCTTTGCTTATAACTTACTAAGCTATAATAGCTTACTTGGGTGTTATTGTTTTTGTTCCATAGATATTTAAGGTGGAAGCTCAAGCTCGGGGATCATCTTGAAGTCAATCACATTATCACCAAATTTTGGTACTCTTTTTGTATTTGAATGCTAGGTCTATGGCATGTATAGGCTGAAATGCTCACCTATGAAATATGTATATATTTTATAAAGAGCCATGAAAATATGGCTTTCTATCTCATTAATTGAGTTACTTAACTATGTTTGAAATGTTGCTTGTGTGTGCATATGTTTAGTTATGTTATAAGTTCATTTTGATAGATCTGAAATCTAGAAATCATGTATGATATATGTTTCTTATAGTGAAATCAAATATTTGTTGAATTCCTTATAGGTTTAGCTTAAAAAGTTGCTTATAATAAGCTATGGATGAAATCGATTCATTGGTGTTTAATGTAAACTTGTTAAATGTAAACATTCGGCCACTTCATTTATTTAGTTGGGAAATTTTAAATATTCTTGGATGTTCATATAAGTGTTCGACTAAAAGAAATGAATGGATAATTTATGAATGAAATGTTTAGCTATGATTTACATATGATTATAAGTTATTTTTGTGAAATGATCATGGTTGGATGTGATTTGGTATATTCCATCGTGAGATAGGTAGGTATGTGAATGGTGTTTTATATGTGATTAGATAGGAGAAGTATTCATGAATAAAAGTGCAATATATGTTTAACGATAGTTTATACTCGAAGATAGGGTTGAAAATAGATTTGTAATGAATGTGTGAATACCATGCAAATACCTATTCGGTTATTGCATTAAAAGAAAATGATTATGTGAAGTGTAATATATTCGTGAATGTATTGAGAATAGATGAATTATACATATGTACTTGTGATAATGTGAAATGCTACGAAATAAACACATGATAGTTTGAATGAGGTGCATTGACTTGGTAATTGGGTTAGTGATGCCTGTAACCCTAATCCGGCGACAGATACGGGTTAGGGGTGTCACACCAACTGAGTTCAAGGAGTTGAAAGCACAGTTGCAAGAATTGACGGACAAAGGTTTTGTAAGACCGAGTAGTTCACCATGGGGTTGCTCCAGTGTTATTTGTGAAAAATAAAGATGGTTCCATGAGATTGTGTATCGATTATCGACAGCTTAATAAAGTAACCGTGAAGAACAAGTACCCTTTGCCAAGGATCGATGACTTGTTCGATCAATTGAAGGGAGCCACTGTGTTTTCCAAGATAAACTTGAGATCGGGATATTACCAGTTGAGAGTAAAAGACACAAATGTACCTAAGACGGCTTTTCGAACAAGATATGGGCATTATGAATTTCTAGTCATGTCTTTCGGTTTGACCAATGCACCTGCAGTGTTCATGGACCTAATGAACTGCATTTTTCGACCATTATTAGACAAGTTTGTTGTGGTATTTATTGATGATATAGTAATATACTCCCGGGATGAACATGAGCATGCCGAACACTTAAGGACAGTTTTGCAGATTTTGCAAAATAATTGACTGTATGCCAAGTTTAGTAAAAGTGAGTTTTGGCTAAAGGAAGTTGGATTCTTGGGACACATTGTCTAGGGAGATGGGGTTTGAGTTGACCCAGGCAAAATCTCAGCTATTGTTGACTAGAAACCGCCGAAAAATGTGTCAGAGGTTAGAAGTTTTCTGGGCCTAGCTGGCTATTATCGACGGTTCGTCAAAGGATTTTCCATGATAGCTACATCGATGATGAGATTATTAAAGAAAAGTGTAAAGTTTGAATGGACAGAAAAGTGCCAACGGAGTTTTGAGAAGTTAAAGGCAATGTTGACAGAGGCTCCAGTTCTAGTGCAACTTGAGCCGGGAAAGGAATTTGTGATCTACAGTGATGCATCTTTAAACAGATTGGGTTGTGTACTTATGCAAGAAGGCAAGGTGATAGCATATGCTTCCAGACAGCTAAAACCCCACGAGAAGAATTATCCGACACATGACTTAGAGTTGGCTGCCATTGTTTTTGCATTGAAGATTTGGAGGCACCATTTGTATGGTGAAAGATGCCAGATATTCACAGATCACAAGAGTTTAAAGTATTTGATGACTCAGAAAGAATTGAACTTAAGGCAAAGAAGGTGGTTGGAGTTGATAAAAGACTATGAGCTAGTCATTGATTACCATCCGGGAAAGGCGAATGTAGTTGCTGACGCTTTAAGTAGGAAATCTATATTTTCCTTGAGGGCAATGAATAAGCAGATGACAGTGTCAGAGGACGGTTCCATTCTAGCTGAGTTGAGGGCTAGACCAATGTTTATTCAAGAGATCTACGAGGCTCAAAAGAATGATAGTGATTTACAAGTTAGAAGAGCTCAGTGCAAGTCGGGTGTCGAATCTGATTTTCGGATCAATCCGGACGGATGTTTGATGTTCAGGGACCGAGTATGTGTACCAAGAAATGATGAGCTCATTCGTAAAAAATTGCATGAAGCACATAATGGATGCTTATTGTTGCATCCGAGTAGCACCAAAATGTATAATGACTTGAAACAACGGTATTGGTGGCCGAATATGAAGAAAGATATTTATGAGTTTGTCTCTAGATGCTTAATTTGTCAACAAGTGAAAGCCAAACATCAAGTACCCTCAGGTTTGCTACAACCTATAATGGTACCCGAGTGGAAGTGGGACCGAATTACCATGGACTTTGTAACAGGTTTGCCATTGACACCAAGAAAGAAAGATGCTATATGGGTCGTAGTCGATAGACTTACGAAGTCAACCCATTTCATACCGGTGCGTGTCGATTATTCACTAGACAAGTTGGCAAACTTGTATATCTCTGAGATTGTGAGGCTACACGGAGTGCCCTTATCAATTATATCAGATAGAGATCTGAGATTCACTTCCAGATTTTGGAAAAAGTTGCAAGAGGATCTGGGCACAAAGTTGAATTTTAGTACGGCTTTTCACCCCCAAATCAACGGTCAGTCGGAGAGGTTGATACAAGTATTAGAAGATATGCTCCGATGTTGTGTTCTTGAATTGCAAGGTAGCTGGGAAAAGTACCTACCGTTGGTTGAATTTGCCTACAACAATAGTTTTCAGTCAAGCTTAAAGATGGCACCTTATGAGGCTTTATATGGGCGTAAATGTCGAACACCTTTATACTGGACTGAGCTTAAGGAAAACAGAATTCACGGGCTTGATTTGGTTAGGGAAATCGAAGAAAAAGTAAAGGTGATTCGAAACTGTTTAAAGGCTTCTTCTTACAGACAGAAATCTTACTCGGATCTAAAAAGGAAAGAGATTGAGTATCAAATCGGCGATAGAGTATTTTTGAAAGTGTCGCCTTGGAGGAAAGTTCTTAGATTTGGCCGGAAAGGCAAATTGAGTCCGCCTTTTTTGGGCCTTATGAGATCATTGAGAGAGTTGGGCCGGTAGCCTATCGGTTAGCCTTGCCGACTGAATTAGAAAAGATTCATGATGTGTTTCATGTGTCGATGTTGCGACGCTATAGATCAGACCCCTCGCATGTGATTACGCCGATCGAGGTTGAAATTCAACCCGATATGACATATGGAGAAGAACCGGTCAAGATTTTAGCCCGAGAAATCAAGCAGTTAAGAAATAAAAGTATAGCCCTTGTGAAAGTATTGTGGCAGAGACATGGGGTAGAAGAGGCTACATGAGAGCCCGATGAGGCTATGAGGAACCAGTATCCGAATCTCTTCACTGGTAAGATTTTCGGGGATGAAAATCCCAAAGGGGGGATAATTGTAACAGCCCGACTTAGGGGCTAGTCGGAATAGTGGTGCGAGACCACAAATCCGAAGTAAAAATATGAGTTTTATGATTTTATAAGGCTTATGAGGTGACTAAATGATTGTGTGAAAATTTCAGAAAGAAATTTTATTAATTAGTGATTGAATTGTCCATTAGGACTAAATTGAAAAGAATGGAAATATGAGAATTCTAGAAGATTCATGTATGAAATTGAATTATGAAAATTTCTAGAGGTCCTTATTTAGCAATTAGACCCTTATATGTGATGCTGGACAAAAATGGACATGGGAAAGAAAAATCTTAAGAAAGGGTATTAAGGGCATTTTGGTCATTTGGTTAAATTAAAGAATAAAAATGGAAAATAAGCCAACAATCATGTCCATCTTCTTCCCCATAGTGCCGAAATTTGCAAGGACTCTATAGCTAGGGTTTTGCTCAATTTCAAGCTCAAAGTAAGTGCACCCTAGCCCTGTTTTTAATGCTCTTCGTATTTTTGAAACCCTTGTAGCTCGATTTAGCTATTTCTAGCCATATTTTGAGCTAGGGTTTATGTTCAAAATTTTACCCATGTATGACATGCATGTATTTTGATGTTTTATGAAAGGATATGAAAGTTTGATGAATGATAAACATCTTTTTCTAAATGATTTTCATGAAAGATGCATAAAAAAGGACCAATTTGTAAAGTTATAGAAAATGTCATACATGAGTGAAATAGTGGAAATTGAATGTTGCTATAGTTGGGAAAATGATTCGGCTAGGCTTGAAATGCAAGAAAGTTGAATGAAAATCATTTTACGAGCCTAGGGACAAAAGTGTAATTATGTGAAAGTTTAGGGGCAAAATCATAATTTTGCCAAAATATGAATTATAAGTCGATTTAGTCAATGCATGTGTTTAACAAGTGAAATTGTTATCATAGATCAAGAAACGTGAAGCCCAGACTGAAACCGAGGCAAGAACAAAATTGAAGACTAAATTGAGCATCGAGATACATTTTGAGATTCGAGGTAAGTTTGTATGAATTTAGTATTTCATAATGTTTGATATTTGAAATCGTTCATTATTATATTAATGTGTGCAATTGCGAACGAAATTGAGCTATGAAGTCTCGATGAGTAAGTGGTGAGAATAGGTAAAATTGTAGTTCCGGTTATAGTTCTGGAATAAATATATTATCCATGTATGCATATGAGAAAGGAAAGGTCCCGTATAAGACCATGTCTGGGACATGGCTTCGGCACCGAAGAATGTTCTCGTGTAAGAACATATCTGGGATATGGCATCGACATCTAAGTACGATTTCGTATAAGACCATGTCTGGGACATGGCATCAACATCGGGTTATAAGATCCCGTATAAGACCATATCCGGGATATGGCATCGGCACCAAGAAATGATCCCATGTAAGACCATTTCCGGGATATGGCGTTGGCATCAAAACTTATGCATGTTATGTTTGAATGATTCATGATGTTTTATTCAATTCATAAGCAAAAGAGTTAAGTATGTGAGTTGGCCTAGATCCAAATCTATTTATGGATGGCCTTGAGTATTATTCATGGTATGAATGTTAGAGATGTGAGTTTATGGTTATGTTAGCAAATGTGCTAAACTACATGAATCAGTGATACAGGTATCATGAGTAAGTAAAAGTTATCAGATCATATTGACATGAATGGGTAAGAGTAAGTAAGAATAAGAGTGAATAAGTACGAGTAAGTACCTTTATTCATTGGTGCTATGTTGCCATTGTTTCATGATATGAATTATTATAGTTTGAGTAAATTTTCATCCTAGAGTTTCAGGCAAACTTACTAAGCTATATGCTTACCCCTCTCTCTTCCCTTTTCCTTGTAGTTTCACCAAGTTAACTCGAGGATCGTGGAAAGTCGGAGCTCGGATCACACTATCAACCGTTCTTTTGGGTATAGTGAAGTTAATTCATTTTGAGTATGGCATGTATAGGAACTTGATTATTTTGTAAATGGTCATGGTGAAATGGCCAATATTGTCAAATATAAATATAAACAAGGTTGATGAGTATAAGTAAATGAATGCTCATGCAAGTTGTTGACAGGAATGTGGATGAAATGCATGTTATTTTAGTGGATCTTCATGGTTCGATACTATTATGATACATATTCCTTGAGTTGAAATGAATGAGTTTATGTTTCAGGGTGGCAAAAAGGCTTGGAAAATAGCCTATAGTTGTCCACATGGGTAAACACACGGGCATGTGCCTAGGCCGTGTGTGACACACGGTTAACCCACATAGGCGTTTTGATAAGCCGTGTGTCCCCTGCATCCACCCTCGAAGAATATGGTTCGTCACATGGGGTATAGACACGGGCATGTGCCCTGGCCGTGTGAAATAGTCAGAGAGCTCCATGGGTAGGAGACACGGGCGTGTCTAAGCCGTGTGAAATAATCAGGGTCGACCACGGGTGGTGAGCACGGGCATGTCTCAAGGGCACACGGGCGTGTCCCTTAAACCCCACGGACGTGTAGCCTCTGTTTAGGTTAAAAATTTTCAAAGAGAGTGAAAGTTCCCGGGTGAACCCCGAAGACTTTCGGCAGTGTGTTTAAGGCCTCGAGGGCCCACTATATGAATGTTAAGATGAAAAAAAAAGGTTTTAAGTTGAAACGAAATTTTATTGCCCGTAACTATAATGTCAAGCAAGTTATGCATGGTAATGCCTCGTATCCGTTCCCAGTGTCGGACTCGGGTAAGGGGTGTTACATCCTCCAAATCAGAATCCCCAACCCCAATGCAGAATGTCGTGTCATAAATATTACTTATATGCAGTATGTCATACTCTATCATTACACGTGTATGCAAAATGGCCATGCCCAGTAACAGTCATTTAGACATATATTAAAAGCATATCAGTCATACAACCACCGTCAAGTCAGTTAAAATAGAGTCATACAATCCCAGTCAAATCAGTCAAATCATAGCACAAGTCAGTCATTCTACCCTATAAGGGTATTTTGGTAATTTTACAAACCGAGGGTATTTCGATAATTTCACAAATTGAGGGTATTTCGGTAATTTCACAATTCGAGGGTATTTTGATAATTTTACAAATTGAGGGTACTTCGGTAATTTCACAAATTGAGGGTATTTTAGTAATTTCACAAATCGAGGGTATTTCGGTAATTTCAAAAATCGAGGGTATTTCGATAATTTCATAATTCGAGGGTGTTTTGGTAATTTCACAAATCAAGGGTATTTCGGTAATTTCAAAATTCGAGGGTATTTGAGTAGTTTCACAAATCGAGGGTATTTCGGTAATTTCACAAATCGGGGGTATTTCAATAATTTTTACAAATCGGGGGTATTTCGGTAATTTCACAAATTGGGGTATTTCGATAATTTTTGCAAATCGGGGGTATTTTGATAATTTCACAAATCAGGGGTATTTTGGTAATTTTTGCAAATCGGGAGTATTTCGGTAATTTTTGCAATTCGGGGTCTCAGCGACCCAACAGAAGGTCCACTGTCGCCTCGAGCGACTTAAGTAACCTAAACAGTCGCAACGGTGTAAATGGGCCTAAGGCCCATTACTCGGTCCAGGTGGGCCCACACGCTCGTGTGGCCCAATTAGCCCAGATATAGTCTCGGCTATACGAACAGCACAGCTCAAACCAATAGAATCCATATAGCATGCATTTTATCCGTGTGGGGCCAACCAGCCCATTGAGCCCACACAGCCCATTTCGGCCCAACGAGGCCCAGAACAGCCCAAGACCACGAGAGCGCTCGTGGTGGCCTCTACAGACTAACGCCCATGTTCGTGGGCTCGATTCACCACACGCATGATCGCATGCTTGTGTGGCATCATTTGTCGATATTTCGGCTTTTTGGCATTTGCCGATCTACTTGGAATGGTGTGCGTGTGTACACACGCTTTTCGGCTCTTTTGTCGACTATCGGTCACAGGGTAAAATATACACCTGATTGCGAACGTGCGGGACTAACCCACAAGAACACCAACCTAACACAATCAGAAACTTCGGTTAGTCGCTTATCAATCAATTGAAGAGAACCTTAACCCAAAACTCTTGTTCCGAGGCTTACCTAACACCCGCCTTAATCAATCTCACTCAGGCCGTCGCAGGAGATCACTTCACTTCAAATCCTAAAAAAAAACTACCTGCATCCCATTCACGACTCAATAACTAATATCATAAACGCAAATAATTGAACTAGGAGTATCACAACTTACCCAAATTGTGGAATTAAGACTGAGAGACAGAAGTATTCGGCCACCACCACAACACACCCATAAACCGAGGCACGAGACGAAACAATCGCACTCCCCTGAGACCAAGTATTTGGCTAGCACAGAAGTTCAGAGGTTATTCGGCTCTAGCAAAAGAGGAGGGAAATGAGAAAAGCCGAAAGAAAGAAGAGATGAGATAACAATGTGTTTGGCCAAAAACACATCAACCAATTGAGAGAGAAAAGAAATATTCGGCAAAAGTGTGAAAAGGTAGAGGAGAGAAAAAGAATCGGTTTGACAGGAGGTTTTCAAAGGAATGCAAAGTAAAGAACAGAAGAACCCGAAAGGTATTCGATATGACCAAAAACGAAAAGATACTGCCCACACTCTTAGCACAAATCGGCCTCCAAGAAAGAAAAAGAACCAAAAATGTTTCAAGCCACCGAATAGAGAGTAAAAGACTACTCAAAGCCGATTTCTGATAAGCCAAAATTCTCATTCGGCACACACCTCTCTTTCCTTTCAAAATCCTAAATTTTCCTCCCCAAATCACTCAAACCATCCACCACCCTTAAATCGCTCCTAAAATCCCTCCTCCAACCTCTCCACCATCCAATTCAAATTCCCCTTTTTCTTCCTACATTTTCTCCATGACCAATTCAAACTTCACCCTTTTACCAAGTCCACAACAACCTTCCAGAGTTTCAATCCAATTCAACCACTTACCATCCCCATGTAGCAAAATAATTGTATTTTGCTTGCAAAGGGATTCAAACCCAAGCCCCCATCAATAGCTCAACACGCCACTTGCCTCGTTGCCACAAGCTCTTTTGTGTCACAAAATATCCTCAATTAATAAAAAGGTCTATAGGCCAAAGTCCAGGTTCCTTTAAAAGAAAAACCAAAATTTTTGCTAAGGCCCAGGTTTGAACCCAGGACTTTTCCAACTCCTCTGAGGACCCTTAATCACTTGAGCAGACATTTAATTGTGTCATTTCCTTGCACAATTAAATACCTATTTACAGCCTCCTTAGGGACCCATACTCAAGGCCCAATACTTCTAGACCGAAATTTGAGGCGTTACATACATGCCAATAAGGCCAATATAACCTATACATGCCATTACAACCATAATTGATTTACCATACTGTACCAACATAGGCTGATGGATAGTGTGAGTGATCTTCGCCGAGCTTCCGATTTACTCTAAAACAGGGGAAAATAAAACGGGATAAGCATTTTATGCTTAGTAAGTTCCTATAACATGGTACTTAACTTACCATTCATTCTATTATGAGGTAACTATGTAGGGCATATTCAATCAATTTGACCTCCAGCCCTACACATATCCTCATTGCCCTTGTTAGTCATATATTCCATAATAACATCAAAAACATATATGGGCTCACAATAATCAAGTTTCCATGCATATATGCTTTCTACCACATATATTCATTAAACATGTATAATTCATCTCATTATTACAAGTATAATTTCATAATAGTTCACTTCGAGTTCAGATCATTTCACATCAGAACTTTACTCATTTCACTCGGAATATCAAGGTCACGATTAGTACACTCAATGTGTACAAGTTTATAATTAAGAATGCACATGTATTCATCAAATAAAGTCCATGTACAAATAACATCATCTCATGTTTTCATATATCATTTGTCATGTAACATCATTTTCTTGTATTTCAGATGGATACGTATAATAACTCATTTCTTATACATATCTTCTCATATCAAGATTTCTACTCGTTGAATTTATCTAAAATATCGATGGTTACTCAGATAGTACACTTGAGGTGTACAAATCAGGATCCTTCAATTCATATTCAATGGTACCCATAAGGTACTATTTCAGGGAGTATGCTCTCGAGCCACACATGTATACAACAGGATTTCCAGTTCAGGCTAAATCCTTTTTATGACATATGCTCTAAGGAGCTTGATCTGGATTACTCGTTCGGGCTAAATCCAATTCATAATATACACTCGAGAGGACTCACATTAGGATTACCCGTCTGAGCTAAATCCTTTCTGTAATGAAGTCATTAGGATTGCTCGTTCAAGCCTAATCCATTCTACAACAAATGCAGGACCTCATTCATTTCGGCAATTATATTTATCCATCGATTTTCATTTATTCAAACGGGATTTAAAAATTTTTCTAACATTATCGGGCATGTGATTATTTCATGCATCCACAACATTCATATAATTCAAATAAACACATTCCACATTCATTTCAAGCATATAAGTAACATTTTTATCTTTGACCTTTATCTTCTATCGGGCATTATCATTTAAATTAGACATTTTTAATTATCGAGCTTGATCGGATATGTAATCATTTCACATATTTAGGACGTTTATACAATTCACATAAACACAATCAATGCAAGCATGTAAATAAACACAATTTAGTTACACGAACTTACCTCGACAATGTTCGTGTACGTAAAATCTACAAATCCGACATTTTCCTCTTTCCTCGTTCTAGCTCCGAATTTGGTCTATCTGGATCTATACATGTAAATCTAACATTAATTTACAATATTTCACATTCAAGTGGACTCAATTTTCATCCTAGGCAAAAATTACCATTTTGCCCTAATTTTTCCATAAATTCCATTTTCGTCCCTAGGCTCGAAAAATGAATTTTGTGCAATTTACTCCCTATTCCAAGCCTAACCAAAATTCCATCATAAAATTTATAGCACATGTATTCATAAAAATTTAGAATTTTTCATCAAAATTCACAATTTTACATTTTAGTCCCTAAATCATATTTTTATCAAAAATCACTTTGTAAAAGTTGTTTATCTATCAATAATCTTTCATTTTCTACCATAAATTTCTAATTTCCAGCATATACATCCATGACCCATTTTTCATACTTTGATAACTTTTCAAATTAATCTCCCAAATAGATAGTTTAGATATCCCGATTCCAAAAATATAAAAATCATTAAAAACGGGACTTGATTTCATACCTTATTGAGCTTGAAAATATTTCTTCCTCTCTCCTAGGGTTTCCATGGAAATATTTGGGGAAGATGATATGAAAATGTTTTCCTTTTCATTTAATTAAATTGTCATTTAATAACTTTTCATCTTTCCAATTTAGTCCTTAGCCTTTTTTTAATTTTTCCATTGATGAGTCATACCAAAATATCTACATACTTTCTTTAATGGTCTAATTACTATATAAGGACCTTTAGTTTTGAATTCCATAGCTATTTAATCCTTATATCTACCAGAATTCAACTTTTGCATTTTATACGATTTAGTCCTTCTCGTAGTTAAGCACTAAATCGATAAAATTTTATTTTCAAAATTTTCACATGACATTTCTATTATATTATGGACCATATAATAAAATAAAAATAAATTTTATTTTCAGCTCGGATTTGTGGTCCCGACACCACTGTTCCGGTTTCGCCGAAAAATGGGCTATTACAAATTTTGTCCTATAAATGTGAAAATGAACATCCTCATAAGGTCTCTATTAATATGGATTTGAAGAAAAGCATGTGAAAGCACTTAAGCACCTTTTATAATTTGTTTATATGTATGTGTTAATGACCTTGATGAACCCCAATAAACTTAGTGAAATGTTAGGATACAGTTGGCATACCAATTAGGGTCTATAGTGTAATAGAGTTCTATCAGAGGTTTCAAACTTATGTGTGTTTTTTATCGCCTTTGACCCTTGCACTTATGTGCATCTTGATATGGTGTAGTTTTTGCACTCATGAGCACTTTGGTGTGGTGGAGGGATGTGTTACGCTATTTTAGAGTTTAGCACTTCAGTACTCATTGGTGTGGCAGAAGAGTCCCGTGTATCTAAGTCAATTTTATTGAAGTTGACTATAGGCGTGTTGTGAACTAAAACACTTCTAACTAAAGGAGATGAAAATGAAAGTGAATGAATAGGTAAGCTAAAAGAGAATTTAATATGATAATGTGCTTTCAAAGTGTATGGCCTAGTGAGCTTACCTTAAATGATATTAAGGAAATTGATGATTCAAGCATGCTCTAGTGTCATGGGGCTAGAATGTTAGTCTGGCAAACCACGTGACCTTAGGTAGTTTGTTTGCTTCAAATCTGCCTAAGTCAGCCTAAGACTCGAAAAGTGAGAATCCTTCCAGAAATTCTCTAAGGCATTAAAAAATATAGTGGAAGCAAACTTGAAAGGAAATAGCAATGAGAGGATTTAAAATCAAAAAGAAAGAAATGCACATCAAGTGTTTGAGTAAATGCTTTCAAATATATTCTTTAACTCTAGAATAGAATACAACAGGATGATTACAAATGAGGAGGAAAACCTCTATTTATAGTTGAGCTCCCCGAAAATCAATGGTACAAATTAAGTTACATCGACAGTTAAGATTAGAGCCTATCCACAATTTAAAGTCCTAAGGGATTTAAACTTTATACAATCTTATCCCTTTATGATTTATACTATTTACCTGGTAACTCTAGTTTTACTGGGGTGTTTCATTGAGCCATCAAAGCTTCAAGTAGATAGGCTTCTCCATGAGTTCCACAAGTCGAGCCAGTTCAAGTGGGTCATATAAGCCCTATTTAATAAGTTGACCTCTATGGGGCATTCTGTGCAAAATGGTCACGGGCTTTGATCCACGGCCCGTGACATTCTCCCCCACCCATTCTCGCGACACCTTTGGCGCGTCCCCGGAATGAAACTACTTTGACTTGTTTTGGAACTGCCTCAATGCCTCGACTAATTCCCAACTAGTCTCTCTGTCAGTTACTCTCACCCATAGGAACATTTTCCTTGGCTTATGTCTTCATTGTCACTTAACTCAAATTGTTTCTCTTCTTCGTACATCTCGATTACATAAGTCCACCATTCTTACTTGCCCACATTGTGACTTGCCTCGATCGAGATCTCATTGATTCGTACAAATAGGCTTTGGCATACCCACATTGAACAATAGGTTAACCTTGAGTATTCCCGCTAACTCTAGTTTGAAAGCACCTCACAATATGCGAACCTTCTCATAGGAAGCATCTCACTAGCCCCTTTGGTTTGTTTTTGGCCTTCCACTTCCCACTATGTGGTTTCTCATTACCACTATTGTCACTGTCATTTTTAACCTACCCTTCTTCATCTCCCCCATCATTGCCTTTCTTCTTGGGCCCAGACAACTTGAACCTAATTTTTCTTGGAATAAGCTTGAATAGGGACTCTGCTATTACTTTGGACAATTCCTTAACTCTTCAGCGTTGAAACTCTTGCTTCGCCCAAGGCTTTAGCCTATACATGAAGTAGAAAAATGTCACTTTCTCACCCAAATTGAAAATCTGGAGCATCAGCTTACTAAACTCCTTCACATACTTGCTAACTATGTGTTTTTGCGTAAGCCGTCGCAACTTAGGCCAAACCTCATCCTCAACATACTCCGGATAACACTACCCCTTAAGTTCACTATAGAACTTCCCCCATGTCCCAATAGCAGTACCACCACGTCTCTCATCTGTGGACTTATGATGCCACCATAACAAATGTAACACCCCTAACTCGTCTCCGTTGCCATATTAGGGTTACAGATTATTACGGCACATATCGAATCAAATGACAGCATAAAACAATTCAATTATTAGATTAAATATCAATTATTCAAAACCAATCATCATTCATAGCATATATATGAATACGAGCCTTATAATGAGCTTATGGAACCTAAAAATCTATTTGGAAACAATTAGGGGCTTATTTGAAACAAAACAAAAAAATGTAAGAGATGCTGAAAGTAGGGGTCACACGCCGTGTGACATAGCCTAGGCCGTGTGGCTCAAGGACATGGCTATGTGGCCAAACCATGCAGAATTCAAAAATAGGGTCACACGGCTGTGTCTCCAAGTCGTGTAACAACCTGAGACCGTGTGGGACAAACCTACACCAAAATTAAATAGGCCACATGGCCGTGTGGTGTAACCGTGTGTGGCACACGACTGTGCGATAGCCCATGTCCTAGGCCGTGTGCATCTAAAATGGCTTGCAAAACAAGGCAAAACATCACTCATTCCTTACATGTCAAAGCAAACCAAAATTAAACATTTTGATGCCTTCAAAACACATTCAAACAAGTTTAAACCATACCAAAACATTCAGCCTAGGTGTCTAACCAATATGCCATCATTAACACCACATTTCATGCACCAATCTAATTCACATTCAAAGATCACAAATCCTTACCTTATACACATTCCAAACATACCAAATCATCCATTCCATTCACATTCAATTCTACCATGTTTCAACCACTTTCAAGAGGCATAAGCCAAATAACCAAAGACATAAATATATGAACATATTCAAGCCAAAATAAAAGATATATGTATCCATAAGTAAGCCTTAACTAAAGTTTAATAACATCATCACAACAAAAGAACTTTAAATCTCATAGTACATGCAATTTATAACCAACATCAAAATGACCAAAAATTTTACCGAGATGAAGGATGGATAGTGTGTGTGCTCCGACTTCAACTTCTAACCGATCTAGGTTTCCAATGATCTATAGAAAAAGAAAACAACTAACGTTAGCAACTAGTGTAACAGCTCGATTTTGGGTCTAGTCGAAACAGTGGTTTTGAGACCACAAATTTGACGCAGTAAATTTGTTTTTATTATATTTTTATGGTCTACAGTTTTACGAAATTATTTCGTGAAAATTTCGTTCGAAAATTTTGACGTTTGGGCACTCGATTTAGCCAAAAGGACTAAATTGTAAAAAGTGCAAAAGTTGAGTTCTACATGCTAGAGGTGTCTAATTGCTATGGAATTTTAAATTGGAGGTTCTTAAATGGCAATTATACCATTGGTTAAGTTGGTGGACAAAAATGGACATGGTTAGGCATGTTTCTGAAGTTTTTCATTAAGGGCATTTTAGTAATTTGGTAATTAAAATGAATTAAAAAGAAAAAAATCAAGCCAAAATTTGTCCATCTTCTTCCCCATGGCCGAAGCTTACATGGAGAAACCATGGCTAGGGTTTTTCAAGCTTTCAAGCTCGATTGTAAGTCCGTTCTAGCCCCGTTTTTAATGATTTTTACGTTTTTAAAATCCTTGTAACATGATCTATCTATTTCTACCACTAATTTAAGACATAATAAAAGTCTAAAATTTTACCCATGATGAATATTTTTGTATTTGATGTTTGACGGTAGAAAATGCATGTTTATGATTTATTAAACGACTTTTGCTAAGTGATTTTCGGTGAAAATGCGTAAAAGGACTAATTTGTAAAAGTTATAAAATGAGTAGTAAAAGTGTGATTAAATGAAAAATGTGGGCTTTTATGAGCATGAAATAGGTTCGGCTAAGCTTGGGCTTTGAAGAAATTGAATGAAATTCATTTTACCAGCCTAGTGACTAAATTGTAAAATGTCAAAAGTTTAGGGGCAAAAAAGTAATTTTTCCATAATAAGATTTTTGGACTGAATTGAATAATGTGAATAATAAATGAGTTAAATGTGATATTGTAGATCAAGAAAAATGAGGTTCGGAGTTAGAACGGGGGAAAAACGAGTATTTGACGATTTAGTCCTTTTCGCCATTTCTATGACGAGGTAAGTTCGTATGTTTAATAAAAATTAAATTATATGTGTATAAATGCTTAATTGATATAATTATGGTAAATTTTATATTATTGAAACGAAATGTGAATGTTATTGAGTATGATACTACGGAAATGACCGACAGAGATTCGGTACAACGAAAGTCCCGGTTGAACCTTAGGAATAGATAGGTTATAAATGTCATGACATTAGGGTTACTGAGATTATGTGTAAGACCATATCTGGGATATGGCATCAATATGAGACATTCATGTAAGACCATATCTGGGATATGGCATCGATATGAGACTTCGTGTAAGACCATAGCTGGGCTATTGGCATCGATACGAGATTACATATAAGACCATATCTGGGATATGGCATTAGTACGGTACTATGTGTATGAGATTCCTGAGTATCCTTTAGTATTCCGAGTGGTTCAACGGGAAATTCAACGGTTATGTCAAAGAAGAGAAAGAGTATGTAAATATTATGAATTGGTATAGGTATGTACGTAAAGTTTATATAAATTGACTTCATGAAATTATGAGTTCATGATGTCCACGAGAATGATTTTATGAAAACATTGCGATTATTGGTCTATACTTGTGATGTATGAAATACATGATAAATTCTATTGATGATTATGTGATTGGCTTTCGGGCCAAATTGAGTTAAGATATAGCATGTTATATTCATGCAAATTGTGATTTGTCAAGATATGTGAAAAAGGAAAGATTGGCATAATTGCCAATTAAAATGGTTATGAAAGTATGTGAAGATAAAGAGTTTAGAAAATTGAGTGATGTTAAAGTATATGCTTGAAATGTAAATACTCATAATTAATATGCATGTTTATTATGTGGTTTGAACAGAAAGATTACGATTGTTGGGCTAATGCCTGAATATGTCAAAGTATGCTTATAAGTTGATAGAGCAAACATTGTGACGGAAAGAAATTATAACCATGAGATTATGGTAGATTATAAAATTTTTGTTCATATTGTTGAACATGATAAACACTTGGTAAGATGTGATTGAGTAAGTTATACTTATGAGACTTAAATGACATTCGTATGGATTTACATTATGTTGATAGTATGATATATGTACGGTTGAGGTTGCTTATTATTTACATATGAACTTACTAAGCCATATACATAGCTTACCCCTCTTCCTTTCCTATGTCTTATAGGGTTATTAAGCTAGCTCGGGTTGGAGATAGCTGGAGATCCTATCACACTATCAAGCTATCATTTTGGGTATAAGTGAATTCAAGTATTTTAAGCCTATGGAATGTATGGGGACTATGTCAATTTGTTATGTGTGTCATTATTAATTTGGCCATATGTGTTAGCTTGTAATTGCTAATGCTTCACCTTATATATGTAGCTATGAATGATGGCTTATGTCGATCATAAGTTTATTCATATGCTAATGCCCTCTTGTGAATGTGAAATTTGTATGTTTTTAATGGGCTAAGTACGATGTTATAAGCATGATAAATGATGGTATAAGAATGACATGTTATTGTTTTGTTGTGGTTGTTTGGTTGCATTTATATGCCTGAATTTGTGCCATGTGATGTTGTGTAGATGTGTGCAAGTGAGGGTGGCAAAATGGCTTGGTAAATAGCCTTATTTTTGTCCACACGGTTAGACACATGGGCGTGTGTCTAGGCCGTGTGTGACACACGGTCTGCCCCACGGGCATGTGTTCCGGCCGTGTGTCCCCTGCACCTTAATTGTTGCAAAACAGAATGTCCAGAATTGAGCACACGGGCAGAGACATGGGCGTGTGTCTCAGTCGTGTGTGCTACACAGCCTAGCACACGGGCGTGTGGCACATGTCAGAGAGCACCCCTAAATCGAACACTGTTTGAAGCACGGGCGTGTCCCAGGGTCACACGGGCGTGTCCCTTGGACCACACGGGCGTGTGAGCCCTGCTTCTAGCTAAAATTTTCTAAGTTTTATAAAAATTCCTTGAGTGCTCGATTTAGTCCTGAACCACTTCTAAAGTATGTTTTGGGCCTCGTAGGCTCGTTTTATGGACGATATGAAGGTGTGTGAAAAGTTTTAATTTTGATAGAAATTTATGACTCGGGAATGTATGTTTACTTGTGTTTATGTCCGGTAATGCATCGTACCCTATTTTGGTGTCGAATACGGGTAAGGGGTGTTACAACTAGTGCTTTGTAAGCTCATATAAATCATAAACATAAACTTACCAAATAGGCTCAATTTATAAAATTCATGCATAATTCCATTAAAATGCTCATAAGCTCACTCAATCCTATTCACACCACAAATCTCACAAGTTGATGAGTTCAAAAATGAAACATATAATCTTACCATATCATGAAACATGTATTAGGAACATATCAATATACATTCCATTCATCACATCTCCAGTATGCATCATTCATTCATTTCAAAACATTTATACCAACACTTTCCATTTCATCTATCAAAACCATATAACATTTCATATAATTATGTTCACTTGATTAAGCATTTATTACCTGTTGAACCAAATAAAATAATATTGGATACTCGGGAAAATGCTCACACAAGTTGTGACTGTAATCGTATATGCTCACACAAGCTGTGGGTCGGGATGTTAGGCTACACGATCCTGCTCACACGAGCTGTAGAGAATCTGCAACAAATGGAGGACCTCAACCATCGGTAGGACATCCAAGACAAGCGCCCAAAACTGTAATAACCCTTAATGACCTGTCATTTGTATCCTAAGTATTCACGAGGTTCAAATGGGACACATTACATAACTGAATCCTTTAACTTTATTTCTATTATACCATTTCAAACACACATCCATGTAATTCACATTTTTCAAACATAATCATCAATTTAACTAACATCGCAATTTAATCCATATTACCAAATATCACACAACAATCATTTTAAGCTATACCTAGCATAAACATTCGTTAACATTTCATTCAAAACAAGTTGTACGAAATTACCTAAATAAAAATGGTTGCGATCTGTTACATTAATTTTTCCGCGATTTGTGTCCGTTTGATTTGTTTCTTAATCTAAACAATAATTTTCATTCAATTATTCGATTCAAATTACTCAATTAATAAAAATTAAGCTTATAAGTCCTTTTAATATGAATTTACAAAATTACCCCCAACATTTACCCTTATACAATTTTGTCCTGAAACTCGAAACTTACGAATTAACCATAATTAAGCAAAACCTATGCTAGCCAAATTTCTTAGGGTCTCTATAAATCCCATATTTACCACAATTTCACAATAATTCCATGAATTTTTACTATTTTAACAATTTGGTCCCTAAACATAAAATTACTAAAAACTACTTTAAAAAATAGTCATATTTATCAACCAAACTTAATAATCTACCACAAAAATTCACAAACACCACAAACTCATCAATGGAATAATCTAAAATGTTTAACAGTTTTATGAATTAGCTCCCGGGTTAGCTAGATTAAGCTAAAACGACCTAAAAACATAAAAATCATTTAAAACGGGATAAAAAGCACTTACATGCAAGAACAAAGGTTGACCAAAGCTTTCAAAGCTTTATAATGGTACATTTGGATATGGAGAAAAAATGAAGGAAGAAGATGATAATTCTTGTCCTATTTGTTTTTTTTTTCATGTTAATTACCTATTTACTATTTTACCATTATAAAATTAACTTAATAATTAACAAAACGTTGTCCATAATTGTCCACTATCTATCTATATGGTTTATTTACTATATAATTCCATCAACTCACATTTCAATAGCCATTTAGAACCTTTAACTAATAGAAACTAACTTTTACAAATTTTACGATTTAGTCCTTTTTAATTAATTAACTATCTAAATGTTAAAATTCCATAACCAAATTTTAATACGACAACATACTAACCATATAAATATTAAATAAATAATAAAACACTGATACACTAGTCAATTGTAGTCCCAAAACTACTATTTCTGACACTACTGAAAATGGGTTGTTACAACAAAACAACATCAATAAAATACATGGCAGCAATATTTACCTTGGTAACATCATCTATGATGCCTTTAGCACAGAAGTATTTCTTCATTCCCTACAAGAAGTTGTCCACATCCTTTGCGTACCTAGTCCCATTGAAATCTTTCGACCTCAAAATGTCTACTTTAGGCTTGAGTGCCACAACCAACACCCCATTTCCTAAAGCAACTTTGTAGATATTAAGCTTTCCTTTGAGCTCTTCAATCTATTCTTTGAAGGCCGACACCATAAGCTCGAGAGCATCATCCCTCACTGTCAGGTTATTTATAGTGGAATTGAGCACCCTTCACATCTTTTCCACATTGGAAGCAAGAGACTCCAACACGGCTTTCTTGAGTTTCTCTTCTATCAAGCCTAGCTCTTCAATGCGTCCCTCGACTACCTTGAGTGTCTCCGTCGTGTCCTCCATGGACTACTCGAGAATGACCACTCGTTCTTTAAAATCCAATAGCATGTCCCTCGATCAAATAGCTTTTCTGGCCCTCCCAAGGATCTCCATTAGCTCAATTTAATCGTCTACTCATTTCATCATCTCGATCAACACCTTCAAAACCTTAGCTCAAATAGCAACTGTCACGGGGCTAGAACTTTATTCTGGCAAATTACGTGACCTTAGGTGATTTCTTTGCTTCAAATCTGCCTAAGTCAACCTAAGACTGGAAAAGTGAGAATTATCCCGGAAATTCACTAAGGCGCCAAAAAATATAGTGGAAGCAAACTCGAAGAAAAGCAACGAAAGAATTGAAAAGCCATAAGAAAGCAATGCACACCAAGTGTTTGAGTAAATTCCCTCAAATATATCATTTAACTCAATAATAGAATAAAATGAAATGATTACAAATGAGGGGAAAAGCCTTTATTTATAGTTGAGCTCCCCCAAAACTAACGGTATAGATTAAGCTACATCGACGGTCTAGATTAGAGCCTATCTACAATTGAGACTTCTAAGGGATTTAAAATCTATACAATCTTATCCCTTTAGGGTTTATATTATTTACCTTGGTAACTCTAGTTTTACTGGAATGTTTCACTAGGCCACCAAGGTTTCAAGTAGATGGGCTTCTCCATTGGTTCCACGAGTTGGGCCAGTTCAAGCAGGTCAAATACACCCCATTTAAAATGTTGACCTCCATGAAGCATTCTGTGCACAATGGTCACGGGCTTTTATCCGCGACCCGTGACACTAGTTCAAAGAAATTAAAATAAATTATATGGTTCATACAGAGGACAATTTCCATAAATTTAATTAAGAAAGAACATGTTATGAAACTACAGACCCTACAAAAGAATCTTGAATAAGGACTTTATTAAATGAGTTGGTTAACAAACCATCAATATAAATTATTTTTGGATTTATTTTAAGCTTAAGGGGCCCAATGCCTGATACCTTGACCTAGGCATGGGACTGAAACAAGTTATTAGCTAAAATGCTATAGTACATGGACTAGGTAACGATACCAACCCCTTGAACAGGACCATTGCACTATTTTGATTATTTTGAGCCCTCCAAGGTGTTGGATCTGGTGCCTGAGTGTAGTATATTCGTTTGTAAACTTATAATTTTTTCGAACATATTGATAAATAAATAAAATTCATTGATAACATTAATATACATTATATGATTATCCTCAAATGGTTTTTGCATGCAAAGCAAAATGGAAGCAAATGTTGCTCATTGGTTGTCTAATGTTTAAACTAATACTGAGCGGTATCACGTGTTCAGATCATGATATGGAAAGACAACTTGTATTAGTAGATGAACCTAAACATGTCTACTCAGAAACAAGAAAACCTGCAACACCCCATACCCGACCTGATAGTCGGATCCAGACTATACGACGCTACATTCCATATTCAAATTTGACTAACACATTCATTATTAAAATCTGCATTTTTTTTTTAAAATGCAAGACAAATAATATTTATAAAACCATTACTAATTAACTTCAAAAATCTCAAGAATCTATTTCAGTGATAATACTTTAATTTAAGGTACAACGATTTCAAAAAATAACTTTAACCTATGGAATATTTACTTAGTATTGAAATTACATTCTAACATCTTAATTACAAATACGAATAACACCCTGAGGCTCTGTGATAGCACTAGAAAGAACATAGGTTTTCCCCCTTATTGGTTAAATTGTTCCCATTTAGTTATCCTTCGCATACATTTCAGCCTTTTTAGTTTAGTAAATTGTATTTTATAACTCAGTGAATCCTAGCCTATTTTTTCCTTAATTTTGCTATCTTATTTCATTAATGTCGCAGCATGAGTTAATTCTAGATTGCATCCAGAATTGTCACCACACCTAATAGCTGCCCGCAATGTCGCTGCAAGAGTTAATTCTAGATTGCGTCAAGAATTATCACCGTGTAACAGCCTGATTTAGGGGCTAATCGGAACAGTGATCTCGGGATCACTAATCCGAGTTTAGATAAAATTATTTTCAAGATATTTTGTGAGTTATATTATGATTGTATAAGTATATGAGAATTTTGGTACCTTAATTTTAGCAATTTCATGTTTAATCACGAAAAAGGACTAAATCGCATAAAGTGCGAAAGTTCCATTCTATAAGCTAAAGGTACCAAATATCCATAGATTGATAATTGGAGGTCTTTAAAAGGCAATTAGACCCCTCATATTTTCTTGGCTGGCCATAGGCTACATAGGATACAAAGATGGACAAAATTTTGGTCAAAGTAGTTGATAGTTGGTGACTAATTTGACTAGTTTAATATTAGAAAAAAGAAAGAAAATACCATCTTTCTTTCCATCTTCCTCCACTGAAATTTGCAAGCATTATAGGGGTTTTGAAAGCTCAAATTTTCAGCAAGCTCTCCTCCATTCTAGTAAGTGATTTTGATGATTTTTCTTAATGATAATTGTACTTTTAGAACCCCTAGAACCTAAGCTTTCAAATGAGGGGACTAGTGTGGAACATGGTGAAAAGTTTAGAGTTTTTCCATGAGAGCTTTCATTGTTATTTGCTGCATTTTTATGGAATAAATGGAGTCTTGGTTGTTAGATGAACAACTTTTGTGAAAGGTGTTGTTTTGAAAACACCTATTTGGACCTTGTTGAAAAGGTTATAAAATTTATAGTAATTATGTGAAATGTTGAGTTTTGATGATAGCTATAAGAGTATTAAATGTTCACCTAGGCTTGTTGAAGATAAAAATGTAATTAGAGTTAATTTTCGAGCCTAGGGGCAAAATGGTCATTTTGCCAAAGCCTAGGGGCAAAATAGTAATTTTGCCTAAGCATGATTATTGAAATGCTTTTATTAATGTGGTGATTAAAATGAGCTAATTTGCTATTATAGAGCAAGTAGAATCGAGAATTCACCTCGATCATGGAAAAAACAAAGTCTTGCACTAGACCGTCAAGCTAGCTCATTTTGAAATCGAGGTAAGTTTGTATGTGACTAATGCAACATTCATGTTAGCATAATTGAAAATGCTTGGTATCATATTGATGTATGATACTCTACTAAATTGAGTGATTGATGTTGAAAAGGATGTTGAAGTCCTAGTGGACTATAATGAATATGAAAATGCTATCATCAAAATATGAAATAGTTAAGGTCCCGTATAAGACCATGTCCGGGACATGGCCTCGACACCGAGTTGAGATCCCGTATAAGACCATATTTGGGATATGGCTTTGGTAATGAATATGAGAATTGTATAAGACCATATCTGGGATATGGCATCGATATATGATATGAAATTCCATATAAGACCATATCCGGGATATGGCATTGGCATCTAGAGGTGACTCCATGTAAGACCACCTCGGGGATGTGGCATTGGCTTCGTACCTACAGTAATGACGATGAATATGCATCTTTGACTATCCCTAGTGATTAATGGGATAAGTAGATGAGTTTAGAAGTAGAAATGAGAATTGTACTAAAGTCATATGAATGAGTGAATACAGGTACTCGTGAATGAGTCACGAAGAAACGATTATGAGGTATGACACAGTATGTGCTAAATAAGGGCAATTGTAAGTAAGTATGGCAAGAAGCCTATGATTTGTGTATGGTTAGTAAATGCCATGGATGGATTATATTATGAGCTTATTGTTGCTATTTATTTTCCATGCAAACTTACTTAGCTTTATGCTTACCCCTTTCATTGCCCTTTTTCCTTGTAGTATTGCCAAGATATCTCGAGGAGCGTGGACGTAGGAGTTCGGAAATCACACTATCAACATCACTTTGGTATAATAATTTATACTTATTTTTAGTATGGCATGTATAGGACTCGAGTATTTTGTTAGGTCGTAATTGTTGGCCAAAGTGTTGGCTTTGTAAGGTATCAAAGTCTTTTTGTAATGGTCTATTAAGTTAGGCCGATACTTGGCAAACTCTTATGTTTAATGAAAGTGATTTTCTTGAAGTGTATGCCCTTGAGTATGGATGTTGAATTGAGTAGTTAGATGTGCCTATGGGTTATGAATTATGTTGAATTGAATTAGAGTATGTATGTGTGAAACTTAGGGTGGCAAAGGGCTTGGTAGATAGCCATCTAATTGTCCACATGGGTAGACACACGGGCGTGTGTCTAGGCCGTGTGTGACACACGGTCAGCCCTATGGGCGTGTGCCCAGGCCGTGTGAAGTCTGCACATTAAATGTGGATGTTAAATTGACACACGGTCTAAGGACACGAGCGTGTACCTTGGCCGTGTGGCCTTAGTGAAGTGATGACATCATAAACAGAATGCCAAGGTTTTGGCACACGGGCGTGTCTAGGTCGTGTGAAATTGGTCAGTGTCGACCACGGGTGGAAGACACGGGCATGTCATAGGGGCACACGGGCGTGTCCCTAGACCAACACGAGCGTGTGGCCCCTGTTTGGAAGAAAAGTTTTCCAAGTTCACAAGAGCTCCCGAATAAGTTCTGAAACCTCTCGGAGGTATGTTTAGGGCCTCGTAGGCCGAGGATTGAGCAAGAGAAGGGTTTATACAAAATTTTATAGCCCGACTTGAGATGTTAAGTGAGATTAGTTAGGTAATGCCTCAGACCCGGTTCCGGCTTCGGACACGGGTAAGGGGTGTTACACGCCGCACCTGATAGCTGCCCAGATAAGAACCAACACTGCGTGAGCTGTCCAGTCTGGTATAACCAACCTATACGTACAAGGACAGAACAATTTTGAGGAAAGGACACTTGTACAATTGGAAGAGGACATAAAAGGTGGACGTAAGAAGAAAAAGGAGAGCTTTTTTTCTCCATCATCATCTTCATCATCTTACCTTGAAGCTTGCGACCATGTCAGCTTAAGCCTCTCACGGGTGAGCCAACGTGAAAACCAGATGCAAAATGAGGAGACCTAAGTGCGAGACAAGAGGGAATAGAGAGATTCAGTCGAGTTGTCTAGGGATAGTATTCTCCATTCGATTCTTTCTTATTTCTTTCTAAATGTTGGTGATTACTCTCTGATTTCTGTTTGTATGGACATACACATGAATCTGTCGTTAAATGTTATCTTATTCAATCTTGCTTTTATTATTTAATCTTGGGGTTTGAATTTTTTTAACATGGAAGTGTTATTGCAGTCACTGATACTAGAAAGTGCAGTGACAGTTTGAGCCAACAAGCATTACAACGGAAGTTGAGTGAGGATTAGAGGAATTTAACCCACTTGTTCTTAATAGTGCCATATTGCCATCATCAAAAGGTGAGGTTAATATGCATGTTTAAGTCTTAGATTAAATAGAGGAGTAACGCTGGGTAATATATACATTGAATTTTATTGCCTCGGCAATCACCTGTACTTTTGTACCTTGTGAGCACTTAGTATTCTGCTGAAAATTCATGTTGAGGATCCCAGTTTATCATTATCATATTTTATTTTATTGTTTTTAAAGTTATTGCACCGACATTAATAGACAAAAGATTACCATCCTTGCGGGATCGATGTCCGACGGACTCACATCTGTCTACTATACTTGCATTGGCGGTGTACGCTTGCACATTATTGCTATGACGTTAACAGCCGATCAAGTTTTTGGTGCCGTTGCCGTGGATTACATTTGTTTGATGTTTATTTTTGTTTTTGTGTGTTTTTTCACTTTATTTTCTGTATATAATATTTAGTATTCACTAACTGGTTTTTGTTTGTTGCTATTTCTTTAACTTTATTATAGTTGTTTTATAACCCGAAGAAATTTGGATTTTCTTGTCTATTTTGATCCAGAAATTGAAAGGACTGTTCAGAGTAGACATTGAGAATAAAGAAATATGGCTTTACTAGGGAACAATTCAACCATACCCCTGATGCAACAGTAAAATGTTAATAACCCATTGTTGCCGCTAGATGCCCGCATACAAAATAGGACTATATGAGATTTTGTAGTACCTGTCTTGGATGATTTACAACCAGGAGTTGTTAGGCCAGCAATCCAAGCTGGGAATTTTGAACTCAAGCCAGTAATGTTTCAAATGTTGAATTCTAATGGACAATATGTTGGACTGCCACATGAAGATGCGAGAGAACATCTAAAATCCTTTTTATTGATCTGTGGTTCCTTTAGTCAACAAGGCGTTCCTAATGATGCCTTAAAGATGCAATTATTTCCTTATTCCCTACAAGGAAGAGCCCATACTTGGTTTTTTGGACTACTTGCTAGATCAATTACTTCTTGGGATGCACTAGCTAAACAGTTTGTTTACGATTTAACCTGCCGACAATGAATGCTTGTCTTGGAAATGATATTACTGCTTATCATCAGCTAGATGATGAAAATATTCGCACCACATGAGAATGTTATAAATATTTACTCCGACGTTGTCCCATGCACGGCATTCAACCAAAAATGCAAATTGAGATTTTTTATAATAGGCTGAATTCACAAACAAGGAATCGTGTCGATGCATCAGCCAATGGACCTCTGCTGGATTTTACTTATAGTGATGCTGTGAGAATTCTTGAGACAATTGCTCAGAATGATTATCAATACCCTATCTCCAAAGCTACACAAGAAAAAAAATACTCCAGGAGTTATTGAATTGGATGTAATAACCGCACTAAGTGCTCAAGTTTCTTCTCTTACAAACATGATTAAAAATATGCAAGGGACGAGTGGCGTTGCACCTATACAAGTCGATCAGCAAGTTGATGTTCCTACTTTTTCTTGTGAGATTTGTATGTCACCATAGCTATGAAGATTTTCCACAACATGCAGAGAATGCATGTTATATATGTACCATCTGCAACAATTCTTATGGTAATTCTTACAACAACTCTGCAAGCAACCAACTGTTTGGGGGAACTCAGAATGTTGGAAAAAATGTTGTGACATTCAGATTTGAGAATACATCTACTCAAGGCAATTATAATCCCAGACAAGGGAATTACAATCAACAACAGCAGAACTACAATCAGCACACTTAGATGCGTCCATAACAAGGCCAACCACATCCACACCAAAATCTGATGCCGCCATAACACTCTTCAATACCAAATACACATGTTTAAGGACATCGACAGCAACCGTACACTCAATCTTCTACTTCTGACCTGTTAGCAACTATTGAGGTGTTAATGCGGGAGCATATTACTCACACGGAATCTATCCTACAAGGGAATTCATCTTCCATTCGAGCATTGGAAGTGCAATTAGGACAACTTGCTTCAAATCTGAATACTCGACCATCAGGCTCATTACCTAGTGACACTGAAAATCCTAGTCCGAGGGGGAAAGAACATTGTAAGGCTATCACTCTTAGGAGTGGTAAACAAACTAGGGAACCATTTATCGACTCTATTGTAGCACCTCAAGTTACAGATGGAGTGATCACTGGTGAGAAGGTTGAATCTAAAGAATTTTTCAACGAATCAGAAAAAGAAGTTCCACAAATTGTCACTCATATGCCTAATGTTTGACCTTCGAAACTATCGACACAATCAAAGGTGTCGTCGAAAGTAGATATATCCTTACCTTTACCCTTCCCATAAAGATTCAAGAAGAATGAGCATGACAAGCAGTATCAGCAGTTCCTAGACACATTGAAGCAACTGTATATCAACATTCCTTTAGTAGATGCTCGGGAACAAATTTTGAGTTTTGGGAAATTTATGAAAGACCTCTTTTCCAAGAAGAAGAAGCTCAATGATATTGAAATTATTGCATTTACAGAAGGCTGTAGTGTTGTTTTGACAAACAAGTTGCCCCCTAAATTGAAAGATCCTAAGAGCTTTACCATCCCATGTTCAATTGGCAATCATTATTTGGGTAAGGCTTTATGCGACTTAAGAGCTAGCATTAACCTAATGCCACTATCTACTTTCAGAAAGTTGGGAATTGGTCACATGAAATCTACTGCAGTGACATTACAACAGTGACATTACAACTAGTCATTGGCTCAACCTGAAGGGCAAATAAAAGACGTCTTAGGTCGTGTGGATAAATTTGTTTTTCCGGCTGATTTTATCATACTTGACTCGAGGCAGACAAGGAGGTTCCCATAATCTTGGGACGACCATTTTTAGCCACCGGCCGAACTCTCATTGATGTTTATAAAGGTGAAGTAACCTTGCGACTTAATGATGAGCAAGTCACCTTCAGTGATTTTGAATCTATTCAATGCAAGGACAAGGAAGAATGTGATACTGTTGATGTGCTAGATGATCTTATTGAGGAAGAATTCAATGACCAAAGCACAATACTTTCTGAAGAGTTTGCAGTGACATCTGATGCCGAATCCTTAGATGATTATTACATCATATGTAACACCCCTCACCCATATTCAACGCCGGAATAAGGTTTCAGAGCATTGCCAGACTTATAACACAATATTCAAAAATTTCACATAACATTATTTAATTCAATCACACTGTCCCTAATATGAACCTACGAGGCTCTAAACATGCATTAGGAGTGGTTCGAGACTAAACTGATAACTTTAGAAACTTTTTAAAAACTTAGAAAATTTTCTCAAAAACAGCACGCTCGTGTCACAGGCCGTGTGGACATTCAAAGTGGGAGCACATGGCCGTTTTCCAGCCCGTGTCTGACCCCCTGTAACTCTTTGACTTGGGTCACACGGCCAACACACACACCCGTGTGGCTAGCCTGTGTGCCCTAAAAATGGCCATACACGCCCGTGTGCCAGGCCGTGTGCTAGGCAGTGCCAAACCTGTAGGGTATACTGACTTATGTCACACGGCCAAGTCACACGCCCGTGTGTGAGGCCGTGTGGAGCATACTGACTTGATTTTAATTTCAAAACCAGGGGACACACGGCCATGTATATGACCGTGTATCACACACGGCTGAGACACAGGCCTGTGTCTCTGCCCATGTGGACAAAAATAGGCTATTTACCAAGCCAATTTGCCACCCAAACTTTGATACACCTACACCTAACTCAATGGCACTTAAACATAGCATATATGAACACTTAAATCAGCTCCAACCAAACATAATCCATACCATTTCATTACCAACCAATACAAAACAAAAATACCACAATGTACCATTCAATTTCATGTCATATTTCACTATATCAAATCATCAATATGGTCATTTTCTAAACATGCATTATTTAGCCAACTTTCACAAACATACCAAACTCAAATCATAACCATTTAGTACCCTTAAATACCAAATACTAACTAACATCACATATCCATAATCAAGCACATAACAAGAGCTATTTGCACAAATACATACACAACCAAAATAAGCCAACTTACATAACTATGCACAAAACTAAACATTAGACATTTACAAGCCAATTCATATGGCTATAATCATCATCAACTTATGAACCAAAATGACCAAAGTCCCTATACATGCCATATGACTCAAAACTTAATTTCAAAAGTACCAAGTGGTAGTAGGATAGTGTGACGTAGTCTCCAACGATCCCCGAATCCGAGCTAGCTTTGAAATCACTATGAAACAAGGAAAAATAAACAAAGTAAGCTTTATAGCTTAGTAAGCTCGTATGAAATAAACTCAATGAAATCATAAACACACAATTCAACCATTACAATATATCAATATGTAACTCATATTATCTAACAAACCTTTCACATCTTTAAATCATAAGATTATATGCAAACTTCTCAATTTCTTCCATTCAAAGCTTATACGGTTCATGTACATACCTGTACCATCTCGTATCAATCTCATACTTCAACCACATCTTTCATTTACCCATTGAACCATTCGAAATACTATCGGATACTCGAGAAACTCGCACCGAAGTGCCACATATATAGCTAATGCTATCTCAATCTCATATCACATATATGCTCACTGTCGAGCTATCAACGGGCCTACTCACACAAGCTGTGGGCCAAGACGTAGCTACACGGTGCTGCTCACACAAGCTGACAAGTAACTGCAACACATGCCAGTATACTCAGGCACCGGTAGGACATACAGGACCAGCACCCGATTCACATAATCACAATAAGCCCTAATGACATGTCATTCGTATCCTAATCTATTCCTAAGGTTCAATCGAGATTTCCAATGTCGAATCGTCGTTGAATCATTGTCAAACATGTCCTTAGTCTTGTATTCATAGGTTATGCAATATCAAAGCATTAAAAACATAATTATAACAATGCTTATTACATACGAACTTACCTCAGACGTAAAAATGACGACACGAGTCAATTAGTCGAGAACTTTGTTTTTCCCTCGATCTAGATCCTAGTTTCGCTTTTCTTGATCTATATGTAATCAAATAACTTATTTAATTATCTCTCTATTCAATGTAGTCCAAAATTCACATTAAGGCACTTTTACACATTTTCCCCTAATGTTTCACATTTTTACAATTTAGTCCTTATTTCATGAAAACACAAATTAATGCAATTCAACCACAACCCATACTAGCCGAATTATAGATAGGTCCCTAGCAGCCCATATTTTTCATTTATTTCACATTTTAACCAAAAAAATTTCACATTTCACAATATAATCCCTAATTTGCATTTTCACTAAAAATCACTTAACAAAACTTGTATAACTATCATTAAACATTCATAATCTATCATTAAACCTCAAAATACTCATGTATTCATCAATGGCAACATCTAAAATCTTTAACAATTTTGCAAAATAGTCCCTGGGCTGGCTAGACTAAACTGCAACGATCTCAAAAACATAGAAATCATTAAAAATCGGGTCAATATTGACTTACATGCACTAGGTACTATGGTCGAATGCTTCAAAGTGCAACAATGGAGTTTTGTCTTCTTATTTTCGGTCAAAACAAGGAGGAAGAGAGATGATACCTTTGTTTATGTTGTGTTATTTTAACTTATTTATTAATTTACTAATTTAACCTTGTTAATTAACCATTAAAACACTTAATAATATGTCCATATATGTCCACTCATGTTTCAAATGGTCTAATTACAACTTAAGGACCTCTAATTTAGGATTCTATAGCTAATAGATGCCTTTAGCTAATAGAACTCCACTTTTACACTTTACGTGATTTAGTCCTTTTTATCAAATTGACTATTTAAACGATAAAATTTCTTAACGAAATTTTCACACAAACATATCATCATGCTATAGACCTTAATTTAATAGTAAAATAAATATTTTGACTTCGAATCAGTGGTCCCGAAACCACTATTCTGATTTGACTAAAAATGGGTTGTTACATCATGGTTGAAGCTAATAATCTTGAACTCAAGCATGTATGGCAGATTGAATCCTTAGACCTAGCCAATAGAACAACCCCAATTTTCAAGCCATCTATTGAAGAAGCTCCTACTCTGGAATTGAAACCACTACCTCATCATCTTAAATATGTCTTTCTAGGTGATCATAATACTCTCCCAATTATTGTCTCCGCAACATTGGATGTAACTCTAGAAGAGATATTAGTCCATATTCTCAAGTGGCATAAACGAGCTATTGCTTGGAGTATTGTTGATATTCAAGGTATTAGTCCTTCTTTTTGCATGCACAAGATCAAGTTGGAAAATGAAGGCAAGCAATCGATTGAACAACAAAGAAGATTAAACGAGAAGATGAAAGAATTTGTCAAGAAGAAAATCATAAAATGGTTTGATGCTGGAATTATTTACCCGATTTCTGATAGCAATTGGGTAAGTCCAGTGCAATGCTTGCCTAAAAAGAGTGGCATCACTATGGTTCGCAATGATAAGGATGAATTAATTCATACACGTATTCCCACGGGATGGCAAGTTTGTATTGATTATCACAAATTGAATGTGGCCACAAAAAAGGAACACTTCCCACTTACTTTCATCGACCAAATGTTGGATCAGCTTCCTAGAAAGGCCTATTATTACTTTTTAGATGACTATTCTAGGTACAATCAAATTGCTATTGCACCGGAAGATCAGGAGAAAACAACCTTCACCTGCCCCTTTGGTACTTTCGCTTTTCACCGTATGCCTTTCGATCTTTGCAACACACCAGCCACATTTCAAAGGTACATGATGGCAATATGATCGAAGACTCTTTAGAGGTGTTTATGGATGATTTCTCAGTCTATGGGAATGATTTTGATCATTGAGCTGACAATTTGGATAAAGTACTGAAGCGATGTGAGGACACACATCTGGTCCTGAATTGGGAAAAATGTCATTTCATGGCAACTGAAGGCATTGTGTTAGGACACTGTATCTCTAGTCAAGGCATTCAGGTAGACAAATCTAAGGTGGAAATCATTGAGAAATTACCTCCACCAACAAACATGAAAGGTATCCGCAGTTTTTTGGGACATGCGGGCCTTTGCCGAAGGTTTATTAGATACTTTTTTGAAAATTGCAAAGCCCTTGTGCTCATTGCTGGAACAAAATCAAAAATTTTTCTTTGACTATGCATGTCTGGATGCCTTTATTCAGTTAAAAAATAAGCTAGTGAATGCACCCATTGTTGTTGCACCAGATTGGTCTCAACCTTTTGAAGTTATGTGTGATGCAAGCGACTTTGCATTGGGTGCTGTTCTAGGACAAAGAAAGGGAAAAATATTCCAAGCCATCTATTATGCTAGCAAAACTCTTACAGAGGCTCAACTCAATTATACCACCATAGAGAAAGAATTGTTGGTTGTAGTCTTTGTTTTCGACAAGTTTCGTTCCTACCTTTTCGGTGCAAAGGTTATTGTATTCACTAATCACTCGGCATTGAGATATCTCTTGCGAAAAAGGATGCCAAACCAAGACTGATACACTGGACATTACTACTACAAGAATTTGACATCGAGATAAAAGATCTTAAAGGCTCAAAGAATCAAGTTGCAGACTATCTGTCTCGATTAGAAGTTGGCAATGAATACAGAAACATACTTCAAATTGTCGAAGCATTCCCAGATGAGAAGTTATTTGTTGTAGATGCAACTCCTTAGTATACGGATTTTGCTAATTATCTAGTGTGTGAAAAACTCCCATTGGATGTCACAGGCCATAAAAAGGAAAGATTTCTTCGTGACATAGTGAAGTATCATTGGAACGAGCCGAATTTATTCAAGGTATGCAATGACAACATCATTTGACGTTGTGTTCCGGAAGAGGAGATACTTTCAATCCTGAAGCATTGTCATGATGCTCCTTATAGAGGTTCTTTCGGTGGTATGAGAACTGCTGCTAAAGTTCTCCAATTAGGATTGTACTGGCCGACATTATTCAAAGACGCCCACAATTTTGTGAATCAATGTGATAGGTGTCAGCGCACTGGTTCTATATCTCGATGCAATGAAATGTTGCAGCAGCCAATTGTGGAGGTTGAATTATTCGATGTTTGGGGTATGGATTTTATGGGACCGTTTCTGAGCTCATTTGGAAATCTTTATATTTAGTAGCTATTGACTATGTCTCGAAGTGGGTGGAAGCTATTACAGTCCCAAAGGATGATGCAAAGACAGTGCTAAATTTTTTTTCACAAGCATATACTCACCCGATTTGGCACATCAAAGGCATTGATTGGTGATCAGGATACACACTTTCATTGCAACCAAGTGGCAACCACACTGAAAAGATATGGAGTTAATCATAGAATGGCTACTACTTATCATTCGCAAACCAATGGACAAGCCGAAGTACCGAATCGACAAATTAAGAACATTCTTGAGAAGGTTGTAAAGCCTTCGAGGAAAGATTGGTCTTTCTGATTGGATGACGCTTTATGGGCATTGCGGACAGCAAACAAAACTCCATTAGGGATGTCGTTGTATCAATTGGTTTTTGGGAAAGCATGTCACTTGCCAGTTGAACTGGAACACAAAGTAATATGGGTAATTAAGCAAGTGAACATGGACTATGAAGCAACTGGAAAGAAACACTATTGGATATCACTGAACTAGAGGAGATTAGGAGAAATGCTTATGAAAATGCTACAATTTACAAGGAAAAGACCAAACGATGGCATGACAAGATTATCTTACAGCGACAATTTATTGCGGGTCAACAGGTTTTATTATTCAATTCTCGACTTAAATTGCACCCAGGTAAATTGTGTTCACGTTGTTCTGGACCTTTTAAAGTTGTCGACGTATTTCCTCATGGTGCAGCCACAATTCGAGATTTATGTGATGGACACCAATTCAAAGTAAATGGCTGAAACACTATTTTGGCAACAATGATCAATAGCAAGCAGAGACCATTAAATTGGTCAAAAAGTTTTCATTTTTTTAATTAGTACTCCCAAATCCGCGATCTAATGATTACCTGCAAAATTTAACTAAGGGGTGAGTCATCGAGACTCAGTGTGTAAATCCCCATCCAACAGGCCCTTACACAATTTCATATGAAAATATGCATATCATGCACCCAAACCTAGCCATCCGCACTCCATTTCTACCCCATGTGGTACCAAACCACTGGTGGTGCCAAACCACTGGTGACCCAAAGTCACGATATCCATAATTGTGGTGCCAAACCACTGGTGACCCAAAGTCACGAATAATCCAATGATGGGGCCAACCCATCGTGTGATACCAAATCACTGGCGTCAATCCCGTATAATCAATCGTGGGGCCAACCCCTTTGTGGTGCTAAGCCACCGGGACGAGACGCTATGAGGTGCCAAACCTCCGGTGTCCCAAAGACACGAATGTGATACCAAATCACCGTGACCGAAGTCACGAATCCAATGATGGGGCCAACCCATCGTGTGATACCAAATCACCGGCGTCAATCCCGTATAATCAAGCGTGGGGCCAACCCTTCGTGGTGCTAAGCCACCGGGACGAGGCGCTATGAGGTGCCAAACCTCTCGGTGTCCCAAAGACACGAATGTGATACCAAATCTTTGGTGACCGAAGTCACGAATCCAATGATGGGGCCAACCCATCGCGTGTGATACCAAATCACCGGCGTCAATCGTATAATCAATCGTGGGGCCAACCCACCTTTGTGGTGCTAGCCCGACGGGACGAGGCTGAGGTGCCAAACCTCTGGTGACCCAAAGTCACAATAATCAATCTGTGGTACCAAACCACTTTGGTGGTGCCAAACCACTAGTGTCCCAAAGACACGGATATCATATTCCCCCTCCTCTCATCATACCCATGCAATATGACATAATAATTCGTGTATGCAAGTATGTCATGTATGCTAGACATATATCAAATATAAGTATAACATGAATTACCATCATAATCGAGATAGACATAAAACAACATAATCACCCTAATCAACCTCTAAGGGTATAACCGTAATTTTACCTACCAAGGGCATTTTCAGTAATTTACCCACCAAGGGCATATCGGTAATTTACCCTTGAGGATATTTTGTAATTTACCCACTAAGGGTATTTCAAGTAATTTCGTTACTGGAATGGCCTTTCCAAAGGCCCGATGTCGCCCGAGTGACCCAACTACCATTTCTGGTCGAAATGGACTATTGGGCCTAAAGCCCAATTTCAAGACATTCGGGCCCACACGCTGCGTGTGGCCCACCTAACACAAATCTAGCCACGTTTATGAGATTCACCTAGTCTAGTTCACTATATACTACACCATCATACATTTTACTATATTGGGCCCACGGGCCCATTGGCCCCTTCTTCGCCCATCACGCCCAAGCGACCCCAACCCACAAGAATACTCACGATGGCCTCAACTATCGCGTCGAAGCCCCACACGTGCGCTCAAATGCGCTCGTGTGGCTAATATTGCCGTGGCCAGCACTTCGGCATTTGCCGCTCTACAACTAGAGTAGAGAGAGTTACACACGATAGGACTCTGGTGTTAATCCGCGCGCCCGACCACTCCTGTGCCCAAACGCCTTCCAAGGTGTGTCAACCCCTCCTCTGGAATGCTCTTTATATAGCTAGCTCTTCACCTTCCTTCTTTGTATCTTTCCGATGTAGGATCCTTCGTCAAGTAGAGTTTAAATTCAACTGAAACTCTTCCCGTCAGCATCATAAAATAAATACTCCCTTGCTTCTCATGAGATTCGAACCTGTGCTCCCTTGCAACATAATCCACGCTGCTAGCCACTTAGCCACAAGCTCCTCTTGTGTCTTAAAACCATGCGCAACTAAATATAAATCTATAGCCAAATTCCGAGGTCCAAGTAAAAAAAACCAAAATGCAAAAGCCAAGACTTGAACCTTGGACCTCCTTCCTTCCTTGTGGCGTCACCCCTTGTCTCTTATGTGGCGTCACTTTGCCACTCCACCACACACTCCACTTGTGTCATTTTCCTCTAGATTTTATTCTTAAGGCCTACCTGCCAACTTCCAGGGTTTTTTTTTTCACCTAAAACCAAAATTTCCCCAAAGCTAATATTTGATCCCGGGACTTCATAGAAGCCCTCTAACCTTCCAAAATAACTTACCTAATAAGTCTAACTTGCATTAATGCCGTTCTCAAAAATTTTAAATCAAGGCCCATTGGGCCCAATCCTACTAGGCCCAATTTCGGGATGTTACACCAGCCCTATATCTCTCCATAAAACAACACGCCTCTCCATCTTCCTTTTTCACCCACTATAAATCCTCCCCCCTGTACCGACTGTAACGTATTCAAGCAACCATTTTTATTTTATTTGTCTTATCAAAATCATATCTTTTTACCTTTAAACTATTCTCCCTCAACAAAAGATGGCCAAAACAAGAGGCTCGGTCAAGAAAGCCATAAAATCTGTTGGAGAACATGCGTCCTCTGCTACCACAGTCCATGAATCAGAATCCCCCAGGCCAGTGCAGAAAAAGGATCTAGTAATCTTTCTGAATAAAGCGGCAAAGGAATGATTTCACGACAACATATTGAAGCGAAACTTCCATCCAAAATAGGGCATTTCCCTTTCGCTACAACAAGACTTGGGTAAATAAGTCTCCAAAACCATCTCAAAGTTAAAATGGGAAACCTTTTGCACCCATCCTGGAAGCTACTCTCCTTCATTGGTACGTGAGTTCTATGCTAATCTCTACCATCATGAGTTAGAGTTCATTTTCGTTCGATAAGGTTTAATACCATGGGACATTGAAAACATCAACGAGCTGTACAACACTAAGGTCAATGTCGAAGAACAGTTCGAGTTCATGGATGACATCATAGATGAAAAAATGAGACCTGTTGGTTAGAGAATTGTGTGTCAAGGGAGTAGTATGGACGGGTTCCCATCAAAACAACCACCGCTTCTTGACGCTGTAAGGTAAATTTTGGTTTCATTTTGTTAACTGTAGGCTAAAGCCCTCCACTCACAGCACTACAGTCATCCTAGACAGAATGTGTCTGATACATTCTATTGTCAAGGGCAAACAAATTGATGTAGGTGCAATAATTCACCAAAAAATAGCTAACTGCGCCGCAAGGCAGACCGAGATCTTGGTTTTCCCGTTACTGGTGAAGTTATTGTGCCAGCAAAGAGGAATCGTACCCCGTGCTAATGAGGAAGTATTGGAAAATAAGGGCTCAATCAATGAAGCCTCCGTAGAAAGAATGACTCGAGGTAAGGACACGCTGATACTAAAGGAGGAAAAAACTAGCAATACAAGAAAGGGAAAAGCCAAAGTCGACAGCAAAGGAACAAATCTGACTGCAAGGACACCATTATGGCGCAAACTGAAGGATATCAAAAAAATGGTAAATTTTATCAACAATAGGCAGATCAGGCTTGTCGTTACAGTAGAAGATATGGAGAAATCTCATAATTTGTTTTACGCTTACACCAAAGCCTGGAACAGTTCTATTGTAGCCACATTAGACTAACTAAGCCCATCCCAAGTACCGAAATTCCCTGTGTTTCCACTAATCATTCGCAATTATGACCTCTCTTCCTCGGATGATGACTTAGAAGATCGAGATAGATCGGTGGCATCCCACCCATTGTGCAGGCCTTTGATACTGAGAAAGAAGAGGAATCTAGGGACATTGAAGAATGCCTGCGAAAGGTTGATAGCTTATTTGAGGATGGACTTTTTGTTGATCAAGAGGACACTGTTGTTGAGAAGGAAGTTGTTGCTGAGGAAGAAGTTACTGAAAATGAGGAAAAAAAGAAGAAGAAAACTTTGTTGAGAAGACTGTCACCGCACCCGAGTCTGTGGGTGCAAATAATGATAACTTAGAGCGAGCTGAAGTGAGATAGGCAGAATTTGCTGAGGTAACAAGTGAGGAGCAATGTAATTCATTGGCAATAGTGGTCTATACTAGACCACTCCAGGTGGCATCTCCTATATAAGAAGCAGCCGATGATACTGGGGTAGAGCCGAGAACTGAGAAGCAATCCGAAGACTGCGCAAAGCCCAAAGAAAAGAAAAGGAAGCACTCCAAGGATAAAAAATGAAAGAAAGAGGAGAAGAAAAGGAGTAGAAAGAAACATCATGCAGCCACATCGATGGCTGCGGATAATTGAGTTTGTTTATTTTAAGCTTTAGTTATAGTAATCATGCATTGCATGTAGCTATAGGTTTTATTTTGATCAGTATATATTTTCATTGCATTTTTATTGTCATTACATTTTCATGTTAGTGCATTGGGGACAATGCGAACTTTAAGTTTGGGGGAAAGCACATGGGGCTTGGAAATGCACCCACATTTCAAAAAAAAAATTAGAAATAAAGCATGCAAGGTTTAATTATAGTTAATGAAAATTATTCGAAAATTTTTGTTACATTTGATGCTTAATTCTTGAATCATGAAAATTATCAATGTTTTAGTTGGATAAATTTGACAGAAGGTTGTAGCTTCAAGTCTTTGATGAATGGATTTGGTTGCATTAGTAATGGATGATGGCCATCATTCCTTAAATCTTGAATGAATCTGCTTTTTACAGCTGCTTATATATGTATATATAGTTATAAAGTAGAGACACTCCAAAGTGGGTGTAGTATGGAATGTTAAAGAGGGAACACTCCAATACAAGTGCTAGTAAAATCAATTTGGCCAAAGGTTGTCGCTGCATGAGTTTGTGTCGGCGCAATTACGTACTCATTGGGGGTTTGTTGCACCCCATCGTTACTTCTCAGGAACAAGGGTATAGTAATGCAACGATATCCCTTATTCCAAGAAAAAATTTTGTATATGTATACTTAGTATTGTACAATAAATGTTGTAATGGTAGTTAGAACTTAGGGTTTAAAGCATGACGCTAGCATTGATGAAGTTGCAACCTTATTCATTCATGCTTATGAATTGTCGATACAATATTCTTTCACCTGAATGTGATTCATCCATTGGGAATTTAGAGGGCTCAAGTTGCTAGAATGATCATTTGCCTTAGTAAAAAATATTTGTAGCCTTGCTAGTTTCTGTTTTACTTGAGAACAAGTAAAAATTCATGTAATAGCCCGTTTTTAATCAAATCGGAACAGTGGTTTTGGAACAACAAATATGAGGTAAAAATATTTATTTTATTATTAAATTGAGGTCTACATCATGATAGTATGATTGTGTAAAACTTTCGTTAAGAAATTTTATCGTTTGCATGCTTAATTTGATAAAAAGGACTAAATCGCGTGAAGTGTAAAAGTTGGGTTCTAATAGCTAAAGGTGTCTAATAGCTATAGAAATTTGAAGTAGAGGTCCTTAATTGGTAATTAGACCATTAATATTATTAGTGGACAAAGATGGACATCATTTATGTGATTTTCAAAGGTTTAAGTTAAGGTTAATTAAGTAATTTAGTAAATAAAAGTAAAATTAATTAAAACAAAGGTGTAATCTCCTTCATTTCATCAATGTTCAGCCGAAATTCACCATAGGAGGAGAGCTTAGATTCGTCCAAGCTATTTTTCATGCATGTAAGTGATTTTGATCTCGATTTTTAGTGATTTCTATGTTTTTAGAGTCGTTGTAGTTTAATCTAGCTAGACCAGGGACTAATTTGCAAACTGTTAAAAGTATAGGGTTTTACCATTGATGAATATGTATGTGTTTTGATGTTTGATGATAGAAAATGAATGGTTGTTGTTAGATAAACAACATTTGTTAAGTGATTTTTGATAAAATTGTCAATTAGGGATTTAATTGAGAAATGTGATAAATTGTGTGGTAAATGTGTGTAATAATGAAAAATATGGGCTAATATAAGTATAGGTGGAATTTGGCTAGCATGGGTGTGGACTTAATTGCATGAATTTGCATTTTTATGAGTTATGGACTAAATTGTAAAGAAGTCTAAAGTTAATGGGAAAAAGTGTAAAAATTATCGTAATATGAAATTTGGATTAAATTGAATGGAATGATAATTAAATAAGTTAAATTTTATTATATGTAGATCCAGAAAAGCAAAGTTTAGAATTAGATCGGGGGAAAAATAGTGGATTGATAGCTCGATTTTCTTCGTATAAATCCGAGGTAAGTTCATATGTTAATAAGCATTAACGTAATTGTGTTTTAAATGTTTTATAATTGTATTGTTGATGAATAAGACCTTATGGAAATGTTTGACGAGTATTTGGCAATGTGAAATCCCGGTTGAACCTTAGGAATAGATAGGATACAAATGACATGTCATTAGGGGTTATTGTGTTTGGGTGCTGGTCCGTACATTCTACCGGTGTCTTAGTTTTCCGGCATGTGCTGCGGATTCTCGTCAGCTTATGTGAGCAGACCCCGTGATAGCTCGAGAGTGAGCATTATATGAGATATGAGATTGAGATGGTTTCAACCATGTATTGGCACTTAGGGTGCGAGATTCCCGAGTATCCGATATTATTCCAAATGGTTGAATGGGTATATTGAAGATAGGAAGGGTAAGAGATTGATACGTATCAGTGCAGGTATGTACGTAAATTGTATAAGCATTGAATCTATGAAATTTGTGAGTTACATGATCTACTATTGGGATGAACATATTTTAGCCTTGTGATTAAGTTGAATTGTAGTGTATTATGATAGATAACTTAATTTGTGAATGAATGGTAGGTTATATTTATTAACCATACGAGCTTAATAAGCTTTATAGCTTACTTTGTTTACTTTTCCATGTTTTATAGTGATTTCGAAGCTTGCTCGGATTGGGAGTTGTCAAAGATCTCATCACACTATCAAGCTGCCATTTTGTTATTTTTTGAACTTGTGTATTTTGGTTATATGGCATGTATAGGTCGTTTGGCTAATGAAAGCCTATATGTTTGGTTATGTATTTAGTCATGTAATATGACTTGATTTGGCATATGTTGGTATATGTATGTATATATGTGGTTATTTTCATCTTGTGTTCATTTGGGTTGCCATGGAATATGTTTGGATATGTGAATGTATAAATTGCCTTTTGTTATGTGGTTTATAATTGCTTTGTAAATGTCTTGTTGAGAATTGGTATTGAAGGTATCAAATAGATGAAATTGAGAATGTAATATGCAAAATAATGCCTAATTGCTGAGGTAACAATTTAGGTGACTTTTAAAGGAGAAATTGGTATGTTTTGAATTGGCAAAACATGATGTTATGAGTATTATAGTTGTTTGTATTGAAATAGCATGATTTAGGCTTAGTTGAGATTGGTTTGAATGCCTATTGATATGTTATATGCCACATTTTAGGTTGATGCAAATTTGGGTGAGAAAGATGGCTTGGAAAATAGCCTATTTTTGTCCACACGGGCAGAGACACGGGCGTGTGTCTCAGCCGTGTGTGACACACGATTAGGTGGCACGGCCGTGTGTCCCTTGATGTTTATTTAGAAACCAAGTCAGTAGCTCCACACGGCCCAGCACACGGGCGTGTGACTTGGCCGTGTGGCATAAGTCAGTATACCCTCCAGTTTTTACACGGCCTAGCACACGGCTTGTCACACGGGCGTGTGAAGCCATTTTGAAGGGTATACGGGCTAGTCACACGAGCGTGTGGTTGGCCGTGTGACCCAACTCAGGGAGTTACACGGGGTCGGACACGAGTTGGGACACGGCCATGTGATCCCATTTTGAATGTCCACACGGGCGTCTCTTTGCCCGTGTGAGACACACGGCTGGACCACACGGGCGTTTGTCTCCTGTACTTTGAAAATTTTCTATGTTTTCCAAAAATTTCTTTGAGTTCTCGGTTTAGTCTCGAACCACTTCTAATGTTTGATTTGGGTCACGAGGGCTCGTATTAGGGACAATATGATTAATTGTGAATGACTTTCTTTTGGATATGAAAAATGTATATTTGTTTAAGTATTAAGTTCGGTAATGCTCTGTAACCCTATTTTTGCGATGGATACGGATTTGAAGTGTTACATTTATTGGTATCAAAGCCAGGTTTAGTCGATTCTAGGACTAACATAGCATGTGTGAGTCTAGCTATACATGCCATATTTAACATGTGATAGTGTGATATCTCCTGACAGTTTTAAATCATGTTTTCATATAGCAATTGATCCTAATCGAGCAGCTGTTGATGATGTAGAAAGTAATGCACCAGCCTCCATTCATGGAGCAACGCCATCTGAATCGAGGCCTGTATCTGGGAGTCAAGGAGGAGAGGCCAAGGAAGTCTTCTTCCAAAAGATGAATGAATGGTTCACTGAGTTTGTCCGAACGAATCCGGCTGCTCAGCAACCTCTACCACACCTATTCCCCAACTGGCTCCCGTAGCTCCTCAAGGTTTGGAACCTTTACATTTGAGTAAGCCGCATGTTGATAAAATTTGAAAATACGGGGTTGAAGAGTTTAGAGCTACTATATTATGATAATAAATATATTATCCAATAGTTCTCGACTTAAATTGCACCCAGGTAAATTGTGTTCACGTTGTTCTGGACCTTTTAAAGTTGTCGACGTATTTCCTCATGGTGCAGTCACAATTCAAGATTTATGTGATGGACACCAATTCAAAGTAAATGGACAGAGGCTAAAACACTATTTTGGCAACAGTGATCAAAAGCAGGCAGAAACCATTAAATTGGTCAAAAAGTTTTCATTTTTTTAATTAGTACTCCTTGATTTTAGTTTATTTTATTTATGTTTTGTTAAAGTTTGTTTTCCTTCCTTTTTGCAGAATAATTAGGTGCTATTGTCAATATATTGAAATCTTACTGTCAGCGCATTCCATAAGTCTGCACTACCATTTAGAGCTCATCAGAATTCAGAGAAATTCAGATTCCACAATTGGATCAAAACTCACTCAACCGTTTGATCCTTCTGAGCAGGCACAATTTCTATTGGACACAACTCTTCCCGCTAGCCCTATACCTCTCCACAAAACAACACGCCTCTCCATCTTCCTCTTTCACCCACTATAAATCCTCCCTCTGTACCGACTGTAATGTATTCAAGCAACCATTTTTATTTTATTTGTCTTCTCAAAATCATATCTTTTTACCTTTAAACTATTCTCCCTCAACAAAATATGGCCAAAACAAGAGGCTCGGTCAAGAAAGCCACGAAATCTTTTGGAGAACATGCGTCTTCTGTTACCACAGTCCATGAATCAGAATCCCCCAAGCCAGTGCAGAAAAAGGAGCCAGTAATCTCTTTGAATAAAGTGGCAAAGGAATGATTTCACGACAACATATTGAAGCGAAACTTCCATCCAAAATAGGGGATTTCCCTTTCGCCACAACAAGACTTGGGTAAACAAGTCTCCAAAACCATCTCAAAGTTAAAATAAGAAACCTTTTGCACCCATCCTGGAAGCTACTCTCCTTCATTGGTACGTGAGTTCTATGCTAATCTCTACCATCATGAGTTAGAGTTCATTTTCGTTCGATAAGGTTTAATACCATGGGACGCTGAAAACATCAATGAGCTGTACAACACTAAGGTCAATGTCGAAGAACACTCCGAGTTCATGGATGACATCATAGATGAAAAACGAGACCTGTTGGTGAAAGAATTGTGTGTCAAGGGAGTAGTGTGGACGGGTTCCCATCAAAAGAATTACATGATGCACCATCGCTTCCTGACGCTGTAAGGCAAAATTTGGTTTCATTTTGTCAACTGTAGGCTAAAGCCCTCCACTCACAGCACCACAGTCACCCTAGACAGAATGTGTCTGATACATTCTATTGTCCAGGGCAAACAAATTGATGTAGGTGCAATACTTCACCAAGAAATAGTTGATTGTGCCACAAGGCAAACTGAGATCTTGGTTTTCCCATCACTGTTGAAGTTATTGTGCCAGCAAAGAGGAATAGTACCCCGTGCTAATGAGGAAGTCTTGGAAAATAAGGGCTCAATAAATGAAGCCTCCGTAGAAAGAATGACTCGAGGCAAGGACACGCCGATACTGAAGGAGGCAAACACCAGCAAGACAAGAAAGGGCAAAGACAAAGTCGACAGCAGAGGAACAAATCTGACTGCAGAGACACCATTATGGCGCAAACTGAAGGATATCGAAAAAATGGTAACTTCCATCAACAACAGGCAGATCAGACTTGTCGTTACAGTAGAAGATATGGAGAAATCCCATAATTTGTTTTATGCTTACACCAAAGCCTGGAACAGTTCTATTGTAGCCACATTAGGCCAACTAAGCCCATCCCAAGTACCAGAATTCCCTGTGTTTCCACCAATAATTCGCAGTTATGACCTCTCTTCCTCGGATGATGACTTAGAAGATCGAGATAGATCGGTGGCATCCCACCCATTGTGCAGGTCTTTGATACTGAGAAAGAAGAGGAATCTAGGGACATTGAAGAATGCCTACGAAAGATTGATAGCTTATTTGAGGATGGTCTTTTTGCTGATCAAGAGGACACTGTTGTTGAGAAGGAAGTTGTTGCTGAGGAAGAAGTTACTGAAAAAAAGGAAAAAAAGAAGAAGAAAATTTTGTTGAGAAGACTGTCACCCCACCCGAGTCTGTGGGTGCAAATAATGATAACTTGGAGCGAGCTGAAGTGAGACAGGCGGAAGTTACTAAGGTAACCAGTGAGGAGCAATGTAATTCATTGGTAATAGTGGTCTACACTGGACCACTCCAAGTCGCATCTCCAACATAGGAAGCAGCCGATGATGTCGGGGTAGAGCCGGGAACTGAGGAGCAATCCGAAGACTGCGCAAAGCCCAAAGAAAAGAAAAGGAAGCGCTCTAAGGATAAAAAATAAAAAGAAAGAGGATAAGAAAAGGAGTAGAAAGAAACATCATGCAGCCACATCGACGACTGCGGATAACTGATTTAGTTTATTTTAAGCTTTAGTTATAGTAATCATGCATTGCATGTAGCTGTAAGTTTTATTTTGATCAGTATATATTTTCATTGCATTTTTATTGTCATTACATTTTCATGTTAGTACATTGGGGACAATGCGAACTTTAAGTTTGGGGGAAAGCACATGGGGCTTGGAAATGCACCCACATTTCAAAAAAAAAATTCAGAAATGAAGCATGCAAGGTTTAATTATAGTTAATGAAAATTATTCAAAAAATTTTGTTACATTTGATGCTTAATTCTTGAATCATGAAAATTATCAATGTTTTAGTTGGATAAATTTGACAGAAGGTTGTAGCTTCAAGTCTTTGATGAATGGATTTGGTTGCATTAGTAATGGATGATTGCCATCATTCCTTAAATCTTGAATGAATCTGCTTTTTACAGCTGCTTATATATGTATATATAGTTATAAAGTAGAGACACTCCAAAGTGGGTGTAGTATGGAATGTTAAAGAGGGAACACTCCAATACAAGTGTTAGAAATATCAATCTGGCCAAAGGTTGTCGCTGCATGAGTGTGTGTCGGCGCAATTACGTACTCCTTGGGGGTTTGTTGCACCCCATCGTTACTTCTCAGGAACAAGGGTATAGTAATGTAACGATATCCCTTATTCCGAGAAAAAATTTTGTATATGTATACTTAGTATTGTACAATAAATGTTGTAATGCTAGTTAGAACTTAGGGTTTAAAGCATGACGCTAGCATTGATGAAGTTGCAACCTTATTCATTCATGCTTATGAATTGTCGATACAATATTCTTTCACCTGAATTTGATTCATCCGTTGGGAATTTAGAGGGCTCAAATTGCTAGAATGGTCATTTGCCTTAGTAAAATATTTGTAGCCTTGCTAGTTTCTGTTTTACTTGAGGACAAAAAATTCATGTAATAGCCCATTTTTAATCAAACCGGAACAGTAGCTTTGGAACCACAAATATGAGGTCAAAATATTTATTTTATTATTAAATTTAGGTCTACATCATGATAGTATGATTGTTTAAAAATTTCGTAAAGAAATTTTATCGTTTGCATGCTTAATTTGATAAAAAGGACTAAATCGCGTAAAGTGTAAAAGTTGGGTTCTAATAGCTAAAGGTGTCTAATAGCTATAGAAATTTGAAGTAGAGGTCCTTAATTGGTAATTAGACCATTAATATTATTAGTGGACAAAGATGGACATCATTTATGTGATTTTCAAAGGTTTAAGTTAAGGTTAATTAAGTAATTTAGTAAATAAAAGTAAAATTAATTAAAACAAAGGTGTAATCTCCTTCATTTCATCAATGTTCAGCCGAAATTCACCATAGGAGGAGAGCTTAGATTCGGCCAAGCTATTTTTCATGCATGTAAGTGATTTTGATCTCGATTTTTAGTGATTTCTATGTTTTTAGAGTCGTCGTAGTTTAATCTAGCTAGACCAGGGACTAATTTGCAAACTGTTACAAGTATAGGGTTTTACCATTGATGAATATGTATGTGCTTTGATGTTTGATGATAGAAAATGAATGGTTGTTGTTAGATAAACAACATTTGTTAAGTGATTTTTGATAAAATTGTCAATTAAGGATTTAATTGAGAAATGTGATAAATTGTGTGGTAAATGTGTGTTATAATGAAAAATATGGGCAACTATGAGTATAGGTGGAATTTGGCTAGCATGGGTGTGGACTCAATTGCATGAATTTGCATTTTTATGAGCTAGGGACTAAATTGTAAAGAAGTCTAAAGTTAATGGGAAAAAGTGTAAAAATTGCCGTAATATGAAATTTGGATTAAATTGAATGGAATGATAATTAAATAAGTTAAATTTGATTATATATAAATCCAGAAATGTATGAGAAATGTATGAAAAATAATATGATTGATTGTGAATGACTTTCTTTTGGATATGAAAAATGTATGAGAAATGTATATTTGTTTAAGTATTAAGTTCGGTAATACTCTGTAACCCTATTTCTGTGATGATTACGGATTGGGGGTTTTACATTTATTGGTATCAGAGTCAGGTTTAGTCGATTCTAGGACTAACGTAGCATGTGTGAGTCTAGCTATACATGCCATATTTAACATGTGATAGTGTGATATCTCCTGACAGTTTTAAATTGTGTTTTCATATAGCAATTGATCACAATCGAGCAGTTGTTGATGATGTAGAAAGTAATGCGCCAGCCTCCGTTCATGGACCAGGGCCATCTGAATCGAGACCTGTATCTGGGAGTCAAGGAGGAGAGGCTAAGGAAGTCTTCTTCCAAATGATGAATGAATGGTTCACTGAGTTTGTCTGAAAGAATCTGGTTGCTCAGCAACCTCTACCACACCTATTTCCCAACCGGCTCCTGTAGCTCCTCAAGGTTTGGAACCTTTACATTTGAGTAAGCCGCATGTTGATAAAATTCAAAAATACGGGGCTGAAGAGTTTAGAGCTACTGTTGATGATGATCCTGAGAGAGCCGAGTTTTGGCTTGAGAATACGATCCGGGTATTTGATGAATTGTCTTGCACGCCAGCTGAATGTGTTAAATGTGCTTTATCACTTCTGAGAGATACTGCATATCAGTGGTGGAAGACTTTGATATCTGTGGTGTCGAGAGAAAGAGTCACGTGGGAATTCTTTCAGACTGAGTTCAGAAAGAAATACATAAGCCAGTGGTTTTTTGATCAATAGCGTAAGGAATTTCTGGAGTTAAAATAGGGTCGTATGACTGTGACCGAGTACGAAAGAGAATTTATAAGATTAAGTAAGTATGCTCGAGAATGTGTTTCTACTGAAGAAATTATGTGTAAGCGGTTCGAAGACTGGTTGAACGAAGACATTAAGCTTCTAGTTGGGATTCTTGAATTGAAAGAATTTCTTATGTTAGTCGATAGAGCTTGCAAAGCCGAGGAACTTGGCAAAGAAAAGAGAAAAGCCGATTTTAAGGCTAGAGATTCGAGAAAGAGGCCAATGAGTAAACCCTTTCATTCTTCTTCAAAGAAATCATAGGATTCATATAATTGTTCGAATGCTTCAGTGAGGTATTCTAATAGAGATCATAGAAGCAATACACGAGTCCTAAAGCTTAAGCCACTTCAGTATCAAGCGTTGGTAGTGTTAGAACCAAAAAACCTGAGTGTCAACAGTATGGAAGACGACATTTTGGAGACTACTGGATGAATAATAAAGCTTGTTTTAGATGTGGCTCGCAAGATCATTTTATTCGAGATTGTCTTAAGTTACCTGAGAAAGATAAATTTCTAAATACAAGATCGAGCAATACAGCTGCAAGAGGGAGACCGCCTAGAAATACAAAAAATGGGACTAGTAGCAAAGGTGCGACAAAGGATTTTGCTGTAAGATCCGAGGCTCGAACACCAGCCAGAGCTTACGCTATTTGCGCTCGCGAAGATGGTTCATCACCAGATGTTATCACCGGTATATTTTCTCTCTATGACACTGATGTAATTGCTTTGATTGATCCTGGATCGACTCATTCGTATGTTTGTAAGAATTTAGTGTCTAGTAAGATTTTACTTGTTGAGTCTACCGAAATTGTGATTAAAGTATCGAACCCTTTAGGCCAGTATGTCCTAGTTGATAAAGTTTGCAAGAATTGTCCTTTGACAACTCGAGGTTACTGTTTTCCGGTTGATTTGATGCTTTTACCGTTTGATGAATTCTATGTGATCTTGGATATAGATTGGTTGACTCTGCATGATGCTGTTGTGAATTGTAGACGAAAGACTATTGAGCTGAAATGTTAGAATAGTGAAATTCTTAGAACTGAATCTGATGACTCGAGTGAGTTGCCTATAGTGATATCGGCGATGCTAGCACAAAAATATGTGAGAAAATGTTGCGATGCTTATCTTGCGTATGTACTAGATACAAAAGTGTCTAAATCGAAGATTGAATTAGTGTCAATGGTTTATGAATATCCAGATGTGTTTCTAGAAGAGTTACATGGGTTGCCACTGATCAGAGAGGTTGAATTTGCTATTGAATTAGTACCGGGAACATCACCGATATCGATAGCTCCGTACAGAATGGCTCCTATAGAATCAAAAGAGTTGAAAGCTCAGTTGCAAGAATTAACAGATAGAGGTTTTGCGTGACCTAGTTTTTTGCCCTGGGGTGTACCAGTTATGTTCTTAAAGAAGAAAGATGGATCGATGAGACTGTGTATTGACTATCGTCAGCTTAACAAGGTTACTATTAAAAATAAGTATCCTTTGCCGAGAATTGATGATTTGTTCGATCATTTGAAAGGAGCAACAGTATTTTCAAAGATTGATCTGCGATCTGGTTATTATCAGTTGCGAGTTAAAGAATCAGATGTGCCAAAAACTGCATTCAGAACCAGGTACGGGCATTATGAATTTCTTGTTATGCCATTCAGATCAACTAAAGCACCTGCAGTATTTATGGATTCGATGAATCAAATCTTTAGACCGTATTTAGACAGATTTGTTGTTGTATTCATTGATGACATTCTGATCTATTCCTGAGATGAATCTGAACATGCTGAACATTTGAGGATTGTATTACAAACATCGAGAGATATGCAACTGTTTGCTAAATTCAGTAAATGTGAGTTTTGGCTCCGAGAAGTTGGATTTTTGGGACATATTGTTTCAGCGGAAGGCATCCAAGTTGATCCGAGTAAGATTTCAACAGTTGTTGACTGGAAACCACCAAGAAACGTATCTGAAGTCAGAAGTTTTCTAGGATTAGCTGGCTACAATCGGTGTTTTGTAAAGGGGTTCTCAATGATTGCTACACCGATGACTCAATTGTTACATAAATATGTGAAATTTGAGTGGTCCGAGAAATGCCAACAGAGTTTTGAACAGTTGAAAGCACTGTTAATTGAAGCACCAGTTTTAATTCAGCCTAAGTCGGGTAAAGAGTTTGTGATTTTCAGTTATACGTCATTGAACGGTTTGGGATGTGTTCTAATGCAAGAAGAAAAAGTGATAGCTTATGCTTCCAGACAATTGAAGCCGCATGAAAAGAATTATCCAACACACGACTTAGAGTTGGCCACTATTGTTTTTGCATTAAAATTTTGGCTACATCATTTATTCGGTGAAAAGTGCCATATTTTTACTGATCACAAGAGCTTAAAGTATCTAATGTCTCAAAAAGATTTGAATTTGTGACAACGACGATGGCTTGAGTTGTTGAAAGACTATGAGTTAGTGATTAATTATCATCTGGGGAAAGCGAATGTAGTCGCGGATGCCCTGAGTAGAAAATATTTATTTGATCTGCGGGCGATGAACACACAGTTAACATTATTTGATGATAGTTCTATTTTAGCTGAGTTAAAAGCTAAACCAGTATTTCTTCAGCAAATTTGCGAGGCTTAGAAATGTGACAATGAATTACAAGCTAAAAGAGTACAGTGCAAGTCGACTACTGATTCAGAATATTAGATCGGATCCGATGATTGTTTGCTGTTCCAAGGTAGAATTTGTGTACTGAGAAATTCCGAGCTTATTCAAAAAATTCTACACGAAGCATACAGTGGTAGCTTTTCTGTTCATCCAGGTGTACTAAGATGTACAATTATTTGAAACAGTTGTACTGGTGGTCGGGCATGAAACGAAACGTTTCAGAATTTGTGTCGAGATGCTTGGTTTGTCAACAAGTCAAAGCCAAACATCAAGTATCTTCGGGACTACTACAGCCAATGATGATACCAAAGTGGAAATGGGATAGAGTTAGATGGATTTCATATGGGGATTACCCCTATATCCGAAAAAGAAAGATGCTATTTGGGTTGTTGTTGATCGACTGACGAAATCTGCACATTTCATTCTGGTACGTATAGATTTTTCACTCGAGAAATTAGCTGAATTGTACATATCTGAGATTGTTAGATCACACGGGGTGTCAATCTCAACTATTTCGGATAGAGATCCGAGGTTTACGTCGCGATTTTGGAAGAAATTGCAACAATCTTTGGGTACGCGGTTACACTTTAGTACTGCATTTCATCCTCAAACAGATGGTCAGTCCGAGAGAGTTATTCAGGTTCTCGAAGATATGCTTCGTTGTTGTGTTTTAGAGTTTGAAGGCAACTGGGAAATATATTTATCGTTAGTTGAATTCGCGTATAACAATAGTTTTCAATCGATTATAAATATGGCACCGTATGAAGCTTTGTATGGTCATAAATGCCGAACTCCGTTGTACTGGATCGAGATTAGTGAGAAAAAGATTCACGAGGTTGATTTGGTTAGAGAGATCGAAGATAAAGTGAAAGTAATTCGCGACAGTTTGAAAGCAGCTTCAGATTGACAGAAATCATAAGCGGATTTGAAACGTAAAGACATTGAATTTCAAATCGGCGACAAAGTATTTTTGAAAGTATCTCTGTGGAAGAAGATTCTTCAATTTGGTCGCAAAGGAAAATTGAGTCCGCGATTTATCGGACCGTACGAGATTATCGAGAGAATTGGGCCAGTAGCTTATCGACATTAGTTACCTTTAGAATTAGAAAAGGTTCACAATGTGTTTCATGTGTCGATGTTACGACGGTATAAATCAGATCCGTCACATGTAATTTCTCAAACAGAAGTTGAAGTTCAACCTGATATTTCATATAGTGAAGATCCAATCAAAATTCTAGCTCGAGAGATTAAAGAGTTGAGAAATAAAAGCATAGCTTTAGTGAAGGTTCTATGGCAACGTCACTGTAACAACCCGGTTTTAGCAAAATCGGAACAGTGGTTTCGGAGCCACAAATCCGAGGTCGTAAAATTATTTTTATATTATTTTATGTGTTTACAGCATGTGAATTAATATGTGTGAAAGTTTCGTGAAATATTTTTATCGATTGGTTGTTTAATTTGATAAAAGGATTTAATCGCTTAAAATGTAAAAGTAGCATGCTATTAGTTAAAGTGCTTATTTGCTTTGATTAATTAAATGTGAGGTCCTTATGTTGTGATTTGACCATTGAATATTTGAGTGGACAAAGATGGACAACCATTATGTGTTTTGTTATTTAATTATAAAGGTTAATTAGGTAATTTAGTAATAATAGTTAAATAAATAAAACAAAACATAAAAAATTCATGCATGTTCATCTTTTGGCCGAATATTGAGAAGAAAAGGAAGCCATGGAAGCTCACTTAGGTTCGGCCTTGCATAATTAAAAATGTAAGTGATTTTGAGTTCGGTTTTTGATAATTTTTACATTTTTGAGATCGTTGCTTCGTATTCTAGCTAACCCATGCCCTAATTTTTGTATTGGTTGATGAATTTGTGATTTACCATTGTTGATAGCTTGATGTTTTTGTTGTTTGATGATGAAAAATAAATATTTGTTGTTAGATTATCATAGTTTATTAAGTGATTTTTGATAAAAATGATTATTAAGGACTAAATTGTGAAATTTGTAAATTGAGGAGGGTCAAAATGTGAAATAAATAAAATTAATGGGCTGCTAGTGACCTAAGGAATATTCGGCCAAATAGGGGTTAAATTAAATTTTGAGTATTTTGTGTTGTTTTGACATAGGGACTAAATTGTGAAAATGTGAAAAGTTAGGGGCTAAAATGAAAAATGCCGATTTATGTGTTTTTGGATGAAATTGAATAAATATTTCATTAAATAAGTTAAATTTGAATTGATTTAGATCAAGAAAGTAAGAAATCGGATCTAGATCGGGGGAAGTCGAAAGTTGTTGAATAGTCGTTCCGATCCGTTCGTTTCTGAATGAGGTAAGTTCATAAGTAAATAAATGTTCTTAATTTCAAATGTATATATTATATGTTGCTGAATTGAATTATAAATAAATAAATATATATATATATATGTTTTCGAATTTAATTGAGCATTGGAGGACTTGTTTCAAGCTTGAATTGATTGAATTACGACGTCCAAAAGCCCCGTACGAACCATAGGAATAGTTTAGGATACGTATGTCATGACATTAGGACTTCCGAGGCGTGAATTCATGTAAGACCATGTTTGGGACATTGGCATCTATATGAGATTACGTGTAAGACCATGTCTTGGACATTGGCATCGTATATGATTCGTGTAAGACCCTGTCTGGGACAGAGGCATCGATATGTGATAACATGTAAGACCATATCTGGGATATGGCATTGTATGTGATTTATGTGTTTCCGAGTATCCTTAACGATACCGAATGGTTCAACGGGAAATATCAAATTGAGACCGAATGTGAATTTGAGCTAAATGATTCAGGTACGTATGAAGTTTATATGTTCATTTAAAATACGACAAGTGAAGTTACTTAATGTAGTAATATGAATTATATGAGAAAAGTGATTGTATATGTGTATGAGATTAGCTAAATTTGGCATATTTGAATTGAATTATATATGTAACACCCCTAACCCGTAACCGTCACCAGAATAAGGTTAAGAGCCATTACAAATCTTTTCCGAACAATTCAAATCATTTTACAAACAAACATAATGAATCACATTCATACAGTCCCTTAAATAGGTCAATGAAACCTTAAACATGCTTTAGAAAAGGGCCGGACTAAACCGAACTCATATGAAATTTTCTGAAATTCTAACATTTTTCTAAGTTACAGAGGTCACATGCCTGTGTGGGTAGGCCGTGTGCCTCACACGGCCTCGGACACGCTCGTGTGTCCAAGCCGTGGCAAAACAGGGCATACATACTGACTTGCCCACACGGCCTGAGACACGCCCGTGTGTCCAGCCCGTGGTCGAGCCTGACTTATTTCAATTTGCAAACTCGAAGGACACGGTCGAGCCACACGCTCGTGTGCTCAACCGTGTGGGCAATTATAGACCATTTTCAAGGCCAAATTACCATCCATTCTTTGAAATCACATACAAGCTTCAAATCTCATGCAATTATACCTCAATTGGCAATTAAAACATACCAATATATGCACCAAATAATCATCATTTATATCATCTAGTTCCGTACTCAATATCATTTCAATTAAGTCCATCCAAAGTATCAAATTCACATCCCAAAACACATAAATCAAGCATCATATAGTCCATACCATAAGTTCATATTTAAACCACAATTCTCATCAACCAATTCAAGCATGAAATATACCATTTCCACCCTCACTATTTCATACCACATTCATCATTTTCATAGCCTACATATAAAGCTTATATCATTTAACTTCCAAGCCATATCACATGGCAAGGTCCAACATCTCAAAATACACCATATCTACTAGCCTATACATGCCATATACCAAATATGTACATCTTTCAAAAGTACCGAAATAGATAGCCGATAGTGTGATAGAGTCGCTGACGATCCCCGTATCTGAGCTAGCTTTACTGACACTATAAAAAAAAGAAACACATCACACAGTAAGCTTTAAAGCTTAGTAAGTTCGTAATACAATACATGTAACTCAACAATTCAAATCAATGCATAAAATGAATCATCACATAGATTAATTTTCATGAATACACAATCTCAACTATAACCATATGTTTACATCTTTATTCATTCATCATTCACAAGTTCATCAACCACATAGGTTCATACATACATTTGCCAACACCTAATTGATATCCAATTTTGATACTTAATACTCGATCTCACCTTTTGATTAATCTTCAATATTTCTTCGATACAATTGCACACTTAGTTCAAATTTCATAGCCGAAGCCTAAATAACATCACACACTTAGTGCCTCGATATAAAACCAAACTTAATTCGGTATCGTACACTCAGTGCCAATCAAAAAGCTGAAGCTTTTATTATTTCACACACACAGTGCTAATCATCTCTATCTCATTTCAAATTACGCACACATAGTGCCTCGTTACTCAATTTTCATATATAACATTACTATTTCATTAACTATACAATTCATTCATTTCTCATCACATAGATATAAATTTAACAACTTGTATTATATCCGAACTTACCTCGGACGTAGATATACCGAGACTAGTCGATCAATCGAGCACTTTATCTTTGCCCCGGTCTCGATCCGAATCTCTCCTTTCTTGGTCTTTAATCAAGCTCAAAGCTAACCGGACCCTATTTGTTCTTCTTTTCCTTATTTTCTTTGTATTTTCGGCACTAAAGATGATGATAATGGCTTTATTTCCATGTTTTGGTTATATTAATTTAGTTTAATAACCATATTACCTTTTTACCCTTAATGACATATTAATACAAAACATTTAATCTATGGATATAATGGTCCACTAGCTTAAAAATGGCATAATAACATCATAAGGACTTCACCTTTAATAAGCCTTGTCAATTCAACACATTAACATTCAGCATATAGCTTTTGCATTTTATGCGATTAAGTCATTTTCTCAAATTAAGCACACAAACATTAAAATTTTCACACAGAACTTTCAGACATGCTTAATCACATACTGTAAACACCAAAAATAATGTTAAATTATTTTTCCAACCTCAAATTTGTGGTCCCGAAACCACTGCTCCGACTACGGTCTAAACCAGGCTGTTACAACTCTCCCCCCTTAGGGATTTTCGTCCCCGAAAATCTTACCAGTGAATAGGTTTGGATATTGCTCTCTCATAATATCTTCAGGCTCCCACGTAGCCTCTTCAACTCTGTGTTTGTGCCATAACACTTTCACTAAGGGAATTCTCTTATTTCTTAACTCTTTGATCTCTCGTGCCAAAATTCAGATCGGTTCTTCACTATACGACAAATCTGACTGAATCTCGACCTCAGTAGGAGCAATTACATGCGATGGATCAGATCTGTATTGTCGAAGCATCGATACGTGGAATACATTATGAATTTTCTCTAATTCAGGTGGCAACAACAACTTATAAGCAACCGGACCAATTCTTTTGATGATTTCATACGGCCCGATGAACCTCTGACTCAGCTTGCCTTTTCAGCCAAATCGAAGTATTTTCTTCCATGGAGACACTTTCAAAAACACTTTCTCACCAACCTCAAATTCGATATCTTTTCGTTTCAAGTCTACATAAGACTTCTGACGATCTGACATTGCTTTCAAACTATCACGAATCACTTTTACTTTCTGTTCTGTCTCTTTTTTCAAATCAACCCCGTGAATCTTATTCTCACTCAGCTCAGTCCAATACAATGGAGTTCGACATTTTCGACCGTAAAGAGCCTCATACGGTGCCATTTTGATGCTAGATTGAAAACTATTATTGTATGCGAATTCAATCAACGGTAAATGATTTTCCCACGTGCTTTCAAACTCGAGAATGCAACATTTTAACATATCCTTGAGAATCTGAATGATCCGCTCAAATTGTCCATCCGTTTGCGGATGAAATGTAGTATTGAAATACAACTTTGTGCCTAAAGCCTCTTGCAATTTCTTCCAAAACTGCGAGGTAAATCTCGGATCTCTGCCAGATACAATAGATAATGGTACTCCGTGCAATCTCACAATCTCAGCAATATACAATTCAGCTAATTTATCAAGTGAATAATATGTTCTCACCGGAACAAAATGAGCTAATTTCGTCAATCTGTCAACTATCACCCAAACTGCATCTTTCTTTCCCAGAGATAAAGGCAATCTCGACACAAAGTCCATCGTGATTCTCTCCTATTTCCACTCAGGAATCATAATCGGTTGTAACAAACTGGATGGAACCTGATGTTCAGCTTTAACTTGCTGACAAACCAAACATCTCGAAACAAACTCTGAGATATCCCGTTTCATACCATGCCACCAATAAAACTATTTCATAGCATTATATATTTTTGTACTCTCAGGGACAACAGCCAAACGACTATTGTGAGCATCATTTGAAATCATCTGAATCAACTCTGAATTCCTCGGAACACAAATCCGATCTCTGAATCTCAAACAATCATCGTTATCAACTCAAAATTCTAAATCAAAATTCAAACCACATTGAGTTCGTTTTGCTATCATCTCATCATCACTTTTCTGGGCATCACAAATCTGACGTATAAACATCGATTTAACTTTCAACTCAGCCAAAACCGAACCATCATCACATAGATCTATCTGAATACTCGTTGCTCGCAAAGCACATATAGACTTTCGACTCAAAGCATCAGCAACAACATTAGCTTTACCCGGATGATAATCTATCACAAGCTCATAGTCTTTCAAAAGCTCTAACCATCTTCTTTGTCGCAGATTCAAATCTTTCTGAGTCATCAAGTACTTCAAGCTCTTGTGATCAGTATATATATGACATTTCTGACCAAATAGATAGTGACCCCAAATCTTCAATGCAAATACAATCGCGGCTAATTCAAGATCATGCGTCGGATAGTTCTTTTCATGCGGCTTTAACTGCCTCGAAGCGTAAGCGATGACTTTGCCTTCTTGCATTAATACACAGCCCAAACCATTCAATGATGCATCACTGTAAACTACAAATTCTTTACCCGATTCAGGTTGAACTAACACGGGTGCCTCTGTCAACAATGCTTTCAACTGTTCAAAACTCTGTTGGCACTTTTCTGACCACTCGAATTTAACATCTTTCTGTAATAACTTCGTCAACGGAGTAACAATCATTGAGAAGCCTTTCACAAACCACCTATAATATCCCGCTATTCCCAGAAAACTACAGACTTCAGACACATTTCTCGGAGGTTTCCATTCTAAAATAGCTAAAATCTTACTCGGATCAACTCGTATTCCCGCAGCTGATACATTATGTCCCAGAAAACCAACCTCACGCAACCAGAACTTACATTTGCTGAACTTTGTAGATAATTGCTTCTCACGTAGAGTCTATAACACAATTCTCAAATGCTCGGCATGTTGCGTCTCATCACATGAATAAATCAGAATATCATCAATAAACACTACAACAAATCGATCCAAATACGGTCTGAATATCCGGTTCATCAAATCCATAAACACTGCAGGAGCATTCGTTAGTCCAAAAGGCATAACTAAGAATTCATAATGTCCGTACCTCGTTCTGAAAGCAGTCTTCGATACGTCTGATTCTTTAACTCTCAACTGATAGTAGCCCGATCTCAAATCTATCTTAGAAAACACTGTAGCTCCTTTTAGTTGATCAAACAAATCATCAATACGTGGCAAGGGATATTTATTCTTTATCGTCACTTTGTTTAATTGTCGGTAATCAATACACATCCTCATAGTGTCGTCTTTCTTTTTCACAAACAACACAGGAGCACCCCAGGGCGAGAAACTCGATCGTGCAAATCCTTTATCTGTCAACTCTTGCAACTGAGACTTTAACTCTTTCAATTCTGTTGGTGCCATTCTATACGGAGCTATTGAGATAGGAGTCATCCCCGAAAATAGATCAATACCAAATTCAACTTCCCGTATCGGAGGTAATCCTGGTAGTTCTTCAAGAAACACATCAGGGAATTCACAAACCACAGGCGTAGATTCAACTTTCTTTTCTGTCATTTTTTTATCAATCACATATGTGAGATAAGCTTTGCAACCCTTCTTCACATAGTTCAAAGCTTTCATAGATGATATAATAGCCGATAGTCCATTCAACTCACTGGATTCAATTCGTACTATCTCACCATTCTGACTTTTCAGATCAATACTCTTCTGTTTACAATTCACAATAGCATGATGCAAAGTGAGCCAATCCATACCCAGAATGATATCAAATTCATAGAAAGGTAGCAACATCAAAATAGCCGAAAAACAAATATCCCGAAACATCAATGGACAATTCTTGCACACTTTATCCACCAATACACACTTGCCTAAGGGGTTCGATACTCTAATCACAAATTCAGTAGACTCAACAGGTAGAGTCTTACTTGATACTAGATTCACACACACATAGAAATGAGTAGAACCTGGATCTATCAATGCAATCACATCAGTATCAAATAAAGTGAAAGTACCAGTAATGACGTCTGGAGATGACGCTTCTTCTCGTACGCGAATAGCATAGGCTCGGGCAGGTGCTCTCACATCTGATCTCAAAGCTGTATCAGTAGTCCCTCGTTGACTTCCACTCACATTTCTGGTATTTCTAAGTGGTCTCCCCCTAGCCATCGTATTACTCGGTCTCGCACTCTGAACATTGTCTTTCTCGGATAACTCTAGGCAATCTCGAATGAGATGATCTCGTGATCCACATTTATAACAAGTTATATTATTGTACTTTCCCCAGAATTCTCCCACATGTCATCTTCCACATTGTCTACACTCAGGCTTGTTGCTTTTGACACTTCCAGCACTTGATTCAGTTGGAATTTGAGCTCTTGGACTCATACTTTGTCTCACACGGTCTCTATTCAAATGTCCCAACGAAGCATTTGAACGATTGCTTGCATCTCTAAATCTCTTCATCGAAGGTTGTGACATCTTACTCATCGATCTTTTTCTTTCATCTCTAGCCTCAGAATCTGCTTTCTTCTTTTCTTTGCTAAGCTCCTCGGCTTTACAAGCTCTTTCAACTAACACAACAAATTCATTCAAGTCAAGTATCCCAACCAACAATTTAATGTCTTCATTCAACCCTTCAATGAAACATTTACACATAATAGCTTCGGTCAAAACACATTCCCGCTCGTATTGGCTCAGTCTCACAAACTCCCGTTCATACTCCGAAACTGACATACGGCCCTGTTTCAACTCGAGGAATTCTTTACGTTTCTGATCTATGAATCTTTGACTGATATACTTCTTTCTGAATTCAACTTGAAAGAAGTCCCAGTGATTCTCTCTCTCGGAACCACAGATATCAATGTCTTCCACCAGTTATATGTTGTATCTCTCAACAAGGAAACAACACATTTAATACATTCATTGGGAGTCAACGACATCTCGTCAAACACTCAAATGGTATTCTCGAGCCAAAACTTAGCTCGCTCTGCATCATCATCAGCTGTGGCCCTAAACTCTTTGGCTCCATACTTTCAGATTTTGTCTACAGGAGGCTTATTCAATCGGATCGGATCTGTAGCTTGTGGCACAACAGGTACTTGTGGGGGTGGAGGTTGTGGAGAAGCTGGATTCATTCGAACGAACTCCGGAAACCACTCACTCATCATTCGAAAAAAGGCTTGCTTAGCCTCTCCCTCCTGGCTACTATCATTCGGCCTAGATGTGGCCGGCACCGTCCCTTGAGCAGGAGCAGGTGTGTTACTCTCTACATCATCAGCAACTGCTCGATTGGGATCCATTTGCTATATAAAAACACATTTTTAAATGTCAGGATTCATCACACTATCGCAATCATATATATGGCATGTATAGCTAGACTAACACACGCTGCGTTAGTCCGAGAATCGACTAAACCGTAGCTCTGATACCAATAAAATGTAACACCCCTAACCCGTAACCATCGCCAGAATAAGGTTAAGAGCCATTATTAATCTTTTCCGAACAATTCATATCATTTTACAAACAAACATAATGAATCACATTCATACAGTCCCTTAAATGGGTCAATGAGACCTTAAACATGCTTTAGAATATGGTCGGGACTAAACCGAACTCATATGAAAATTTTTGAAATTCTAACATTTTTCTAAGTTACAGAGGTCACACGCCCGTGTGGGTAGGCCGTGTGCCTGACCCGGCCTCGGACACGCCCGTGTGTCCAAGCCATGGCAAAATAGGGCATATATACTGACTTGTCCACACGGCCTGAGACATGCGCGTGTGCCTCACCCGTGGTCGACAATGACTTGCACCACACGGTCAGTCACACGCCCGTGTGTCCAGCCCGTGGTCGAGCCTGACTTACTTCAATTTGCAAACTCGAAGGACACGGTCGAGCCACACGCCCGTGTGCTCAACCGTGTGGGCAATTATAGGCCATTTTCAAGGCCAAATTACCATCCATACTTTGAAATCACATACAAGCTTCAAATATCATGCAATTATACCTCAATTGGAAATCAAAACATACCAATATATGCACCAAATAATCATCATCTATATCATCTAGTTCCATACTCAATATCATTTCAATTAAGTCCATCCAAAGTATCAAATTCACATCCCAAAACACATAAATCAAGCATAATATAGTACATACCATATGTTCATATTTAAACCACAATTCTCATCAACCAATTCAAGCATGAAATATACCATTTCCACCCTCACAATTTCATACCACATTCATCATTTTCATAGCCTACATATAAAGCTCATATCATTCAACTTCTAAGCCATATCACATGGCAAGGTCCAACATCTCAAAATACACCATATCTACTAGCCTATACATGCCATATACCAAATATGTACATCTTTCAAAAGTACCGAAATAGATAGACGATAGTGTGATAGAGTCGCTGATGATCCCCGTATCTGAGCTAGCTTTACTAACACTGTAAAATAGAGAAACACATCACACAGTAAACTTTAAAGCTTAGTAAGTTCGTAATACAATACATGTAACTCAACAATTCAAATCAACGCATAAAATGAATCATCACATAGATTAATTTTCATGAATACACAATCTCAACTATAACCATATGTTCACGTCTTTATTCATTCATCATTCACAAGTTCATCAACCACATAGGTTCATACATACCTTAGCCAACACCTAGTTGATATCCAATTTTGATACTTAATACTCGATCTCACCTTTCGATTAATCTTCAATATTTCTTCGATACAATCGCACACTTAGTGCAAATTTCATAGCCGAAGCTTAAATAACATCGCACACTTAGTGCCTCGATATAAAACCGAACTTAATTTGGTATCGCACACTCAGTGCCAATCAAAAAGCCGAAGCTTCTATTATTTCACACACATAGTGCCAATCATCTCTGTCTCATTTCAAATTACGCACACATAGTGCCTCGTTACTCAATTTTCATATATAACATTACTATTTCATTAACTATACAATTCATTCATTTCTCATCACATAGATATAAATTTAACAACTTGTATTATATCCGAACTTACCTCGGACGTAGATATACCGAGACTAGTCGACCAATCGAGCACTTTATCTTTGCCCCGATCTTGATCCGAATCTCTCTTTTCTTGGTCTTTAATCAAGCTCAAAGCTAGCCGAACCCTATTTGTTCTTCTTTTCCTTATTTTCTTTGTATTTTCGACACTAAAGATGATGATAATGGCTTTATTTCCATGTTTTTGTTATATTAATTTAGTTTAATAACCATATTACCCTTTTACCCTTAATGACATATTAATACAAAATATTTAATCTATGGATATAATAGTCCACTAGCTTAAAAATGGCATAATAACATCATAAGGGCTTCACCTTTAATAAGCCATGTCAATTCAACACATTAACATTCAGCACACAGGTTTTGCATTTTATGCGATTAAGTCCTTTTCTCAAATTAAGCACACAAACGTTAAAATTTTCACACAGAACTTTCACACATGCTTAATCACATACTGTAAACACCAAAAATAATGTTAAATTATTTTTCTGACCTCAGATTTGTGGTCCCAAAACCACTATTCCGACTAGGGTCTAAACCAGGCTGTTACAATATATGTTCTTGTGATGAACTATTTGCTTATGGCTTACTAAGCTTTCAAAGCTTACTTTGTACATTTTTTTTCTATTTTATAGATATATAAAGCTAGCTCGAGTTCGGGGATCGTCAAGGATCATCGTCACACTATCTATCGCTAATTTGGTATTTTGAAAGCTTGAATTTTGACATATGGCATGTATAGGCTAGTTTTGATATGTTTGGTTTTGAAATTTGTGTATATATATAGCCATGCGAAAATGGCATGATCATGATGTTAATTATGATGTATATTCGGTCATGTTATAAGCTCTTTTGGGAAGTATGTTTCATGGTATATATGTGTGATGTATTTGGTTATATGATTCGGCATTGAGTAATGATTTAGTTGATGGATGTGTTTTTGCTATAATGTATATGTTCCTATAAGCTAAGTTATGAATATATTGGTGATTGTATATTGGTTGGTTATTTTGGTATAGCCTTTAAATGGTAAATAATGACAATGTATTAGGTATATTTTGTTAGCTAAATGGATAGTCATAAAGTGACAAGTTGACATTTATATTCAATTATGAAATGGTATATTTAACTTAAGATTTAATGGTGGAATTGGTATGACTTTTGTGGTTAATTTTGATAGCCGAATAGGTGAGAAATAAATTATTTGTGTCCTTGTAATTTTGACATGATTCTTGTAACACCCCAAACCTGGCCTAGAAGTTAGGCCCAAATCTGGCGTGTCACATTGAAGAGTCTTTTTTGAAAACTACGCGTTCATTGAAAACCCTTCTTACAATTTAAAACTTTCTGCCTTTAAAACCTCAGATTTCGTTTGCTTAGTTTCAAAACGTGGTTTATTAAAAAGTCATTCTCTTGTAAAATATTATTATCTTTAAAACCTTGCTTGTTGCAGAAACTTAATTTAAAATAGTTACGGAAGCATGATATTTTGAAAAATAGTAGTAAATTTTGAAAACCATGTTCTACTTCTAGCAATTATAAAACCATAACAAAAAACCCACAACTTCACTTACAATGCCTTATTACAAAAATTAAAACCCAAACTAGATTCTCAAAAATATAGTCCAAAGTATAAAGAAACTGTAGACGTGTGGCCATCTCCGAGTCCCTCACAGCATCGATCCTCCTAAAGATGGGGATTACCTGCACAGTTAAAGAGAAAGGGTGAGTTACGAGAACTCAGTGTGCAATCCCCTATTACGGTCATGGTCTGGGCCCAAGCCCTATTCGGTAAAAATTTGTGCCTAAGCCCTATTCAGTAACAATCTGGGCCTAAGCCCTAAATCATATCAATGCAAAACATGCATGTACCCCAACCCTGTCCAGCCAACTCTCCACCCGTACTAACCATCTCTCCATGTGGGGACCACATCGACCCACCCAGCCAATCTCTCCAACAATGCAGCCTAGCTGCTAGTATTTATACGGCTTTAAGCCTCCAATAACGATCTCATAATTGGCACATAGCCATCGGTAACTGTAATAAGATCGGCACATAGACATTAGCTACGGTAATATAATCAGCACACAGCCACGGGTAAATATGATCGACACAAAGTCATCGGTATATATGTTAGGCACATAGCCACGGGTAAATACGATTGCCACAAAGCCATAATCAAGATGGCACAGAGCCATATTTAGGTTGGCACAAGGCCATAATCAGATTGCGCGGCTTTAAGCCGTCCGTCGGTCCATAGTCGTCATGCGACCCGTGCGACCTTAACATATCAATACTGGACCCACAATCGTCATGCGACCCGTGCGACCCTATCAGAACTTCCTCTGTATCAATGTCCCAACCCCATGCAATATGTCATGTATGCGAAATGTTATGCCCATAAACAATCATACATACACAAATCACAATCAATTACCTTCAAATCACCCAATCGTACCTCAAGTGAGTCAATTACCCTCGAGGGGCAAAACGGTCATTTTACCCTTACAAGGGTATTTCAGTAATCCAACCCTACAGAGGTATTTCAGTAATTCTACCCTACAGGGGTATTAAGGTAATTCTACCCTACAGGGGTATTTCAGTAATTCTACCCTACAAGGGTATTTCGATAATTCCACCCTATAGGGGTATTTCACAAATCAGGGGTATTTTGGTAATTTTACAAATCGGGGGTGTTTCGGTAATTTTGCAAATCAAGGGTACTTTGGTAATTTTGCGAACTGAGGGTATTTTGGTGATTTTGCAAATCGAGGGTATTTCGGTAATTTTGCAAATCGAGGGTTTTTCGGTAATTTTACAAATTGAGGGTATTTCGGTAATTTTGCAAATTAGGGGTACTTTGGTAATTTTGCAAACCGAGGGTATTTCAGTAATTTTGTAAACCGAATGTATTTCAGTAATTTTGTAAACCAAGGTATTCTAAATAGAGATAACGATACGAATGGGCCTAGGGCCCATTCTCGGCCCAAATGGGCCCACACGCTCATGTGGCCCATTTAGCCCAAATCTAGCCATAGATATGAGATTCACATAGTCCAGTCCAATATCTACTACACAGTCATACAATTTATTCATATGGGTCCACAGGCCCATTGGGCCCACATGGCCCCTTTCGGCCCAAACAGCCTAAACTCACAAGAACACTCATGATGGCCTCAACTATCGTGTCGAAGCTCCCACACGTGCGCTCGCACACTCGTGTGGCTACCATCATCGTGTGACCAGCATTTCGGCATTTGCCGCTCTACAGCTAGAGTAGTGCGAAATACACTCTGATAGGAATCTGAAGTTAATCCGCGCTCTGAACACTGTTCTGCGCAGAAGCCAACAATGATCGCACCCTCGACCCCCAAAGGGTGTGTCGATCAACTTCAGTCACCACCACCGCGACCCAACGGCATACAGATCAACGAATGATCCAACGCCTAACCCAAACGAGCACGCCACAAAGCGAAAGGGTTAAGCCAAGAAAGGTATGCTTACTCTCCTCATGGTTTGCTCTATTTAAAGCCAGCTTCTCGCCTACCCTCATGCTAGCTTCCCGATGTGGGATCCCCCCTTCAGCAGAGTTTAAATCCAACACAACTCTGGCCGTCCAATCCGCAAAATAAACACTCCCCAGGCTCCTTTTGTGACTTAGAACATGTGCAACTAAATATAAGCCTATGGGCCAAAGTCTAAGTTCATTTAAAAGAAAAAAAATGAATTGAAAGCGCCAAGACTTGAACCTTGGACCCCTTGCTTCCTCTATGGCGTCACTTCCTTGTCTCCCATGTGGCGCCATTTGCCACTAGACCACAACTCCTTTTGTGTCTTTTTTTTCCCACAATTTATTCTTAAAGCCTACTTACTTACCCCCAAGGCTTTATTCACCTAAAACCAATTTTTTTCCTAAAGCCCAAGTTTGAACCCGGGACTTTATGGAAGCCCCCTAACCTTCCAAAATCACTCACCTAATAGGTCCAACTTGCACTAGTGCCATTCTCTTATTCCCAAAAATTTTAAACGCTCCCATTCCCAAGGCCCAATTCTACTAGGCCCAAATTTGGGGCGTTACAATTCTAGTATATAAATTTTGGTATGTTTTGATTCAGTAATTATGCTTAGAAATGGCTTATAGGATGGTTGAATATATGATGGTCAGACATATTTTTTATCTTGCGAATTAGGTATGATATGCCTTGACATTTGTATTCAAAAATGGTCCATATTGATATGGTAAATGCGCATGAATTTGTAATGTATAAGAAGTAAATTTAGACATGTCGTAATGTTAGCTACTTTCTAATGAATATTATGCCGTGTGATATGGGGTGATATGGTTTAATAAGTGAATATGCACAAATATGCAAAAATGGTACATTTAGTATTTAGTTAAAGGAATTAATTTGCACTAATGGATGTTTTAAGGTAAGCTCAATATATGAAATGAAATATGCTTGTTTATAATTTAGGTTTTCGATTGCCATGTAATTGTTGGACATATGGTTCGAATGTTGTAATTATAAAGCATGCGAATATGGCTTTGATGTATGATCGTTAGTTCGAAAAGTTGGAATAGACAAATGATATGGAAATGGTTAAATTTTGAATCATAATTAGTATAAGTGAAATGGTTGAGTTTTGGAGTATAGTTTGTATATGATATTTGATTAATAAAGCATGATTGATTTTGGTTGGCTATATGATTCATATATGCGACATTGGTTTTTGTGAATTGTGGCTATTCAAGTTTGGAAGTGTTTATAAGAAGTTGATATAACTTTACGCTTGAATTGTATTATATGACTATTCGAAGCTGTGTTTTTTATCGGTAATGCCTCGTAACCTTAATCCAACAACGGATACGGGTTAGGGGTGTTACACTTTGAAGAGGCTACGTGGGAACCCGTGGAAGCTATGAGAAAACAGTAACCTAACCTATTTTCTGGTAAGATTTTCGGGGGCGAAAATTCCTATAGGGGGAGAGTTGTAACAGCCCATTTTTAATCAAATTGGAGCAGTGGTTTTGGAACCACAAATCTGAGGTTGAAATATTTATTTTATTATTAAATTGATCTCTACAGCATGATAGTATGATTGTGTAAAAATTTCGTTAAGAAATTTTGTCATTTGCGTGCTTAATCTGATAAAAAAGACTAAATCGCGTAAAGTGTAAAAGTTGGGTTCTAATAGATAAAGGTGCCTAATAGCTATAGAACGTTAAAGTGGATGTCCTTAATTGGTAATTAGACCATTACTATTATTAGTGGACAAAGATGGACATCATTTATGTGATTTTCAAAGGTTTAAGTTAAGGATAATTAAGTAATTTAGTAAATAAAAGTAAAATTAATTAAAACAAAGGTGTTGTCTCCTTCATTTCATCAATGTTCAGCCAAAATTCACCATAAGAGGAGAGCTTAGATTCGTCCAAGCTATTTTTCATGCTTGTAAGTGATTTTGATCTCGGTTTTCAGTGATTTCTATGTTTTTAGAGTCGTTGTAGCTTAATCTAGCTAGCCTAGGGACTAATTTCCAAACTGTTAAAAGTCTAGGGTTTTACCATTGATGAATATGTATGTGTTTTGATGTTTGATGATAGAAAATGAATGGTTGTTGTTAGATAAACAACATTTGTTAATTGATTTTTGATAAAATTGTCAATTAGGTATTTAATTGAGAAATGTGATAAATTGTGTGGTAAATGTGTGTAATAATGAAAAATATGGGCTACTATGAGTATAGGTGAAATTTGGCTAGCATGGGTGTGGACTCAAATGCATGAATTTGCATTTTTATGAGCTATGGACTAAATTGTAAAGAAGTCTAAAGTTTAGGGGCAAAAGTGTAAAAATTGTCATAATATGAAATTTGGATTAAATTGAATAGAATGATAATTAAATAAATTAAATTTGATTATATATAGATCAAGAAAAGCAAAGTTCAGAATTAGATCGGGGGAAAAACAAAATAGTGGATTGATAGCTCGATTCTCTTCGTATAAATCTGAGCTAAGTTCGTATGTTAATAAGCATTAATGTAATTGTGTTTTAAATGTTTTATAGTGGTATTTTTGATAAATAAGACCTTACGGAAATGTTCGAAAAGTATTCGGAAATGTGAGATCCCAGTTGAACCTTAGGAATAGATAGGATACAAATGACATGTCATTATAGGTTATTGTGTTTGGGTGCTGGTCCGTACGTTCTACTGGTGGCTGATTTTTTTGGCATGTGTTGCGGATTCTTGTCAGCTTGTGTGAGCAGCACCGTGTAGTTACATCTTGACCTTCAGCTTGTGTGAGCAGACCCAGTGATAGCTCGAGAGTGAGCATTATATGATATATGAGATTGAGATGGTTTCAACTATGTATTGGCACTTAGGGTGTGAGATTCCCGAGTATCCGATATTATTCCAAATGGTTCAACGGGTATATTGAAAATACGAAAGGGTAAGAGATTGATACGTATCTGTACAGGTATGTATGTAAATCGTATAAGCATTGAATCAATGAAATTTGTGAGTTACATGATCTACTATGTGGATGAACATATTTTAGCCTTGTGATTAAGTTGAATTGTAGTGTATTTTGATAGATAACTTAATTTGTGAATGAATGGTAGGTTATATTTATTAACCATACGAGCTTACTAAGATTTATAGCTTACTTTGTTTACTTTTCCATGTTTTATAGTGATTTCGAACTTTGCTCGGATTAGGAGTTGTCAGAGATCTCATCACACTATCAAGCTGTCATTTTGATACTTTTGAACTTGTGTATTTTGGTTATATGGCATGTATAGGTCGTTTGGCTAATGAAAGCCTATATGTTTGGTTATGTACTTAGTCATGTAATATGACTTGATTTGGCATATATTGGTATAGGTATGTATATATGTGGTTATTTTCATCTTGTGTTCATTTGGGTTGCCATGGAATATGTTTGGATATGTGAATGTATAAATTGCCTTTTGTTATGTGGTTTATAATTGCTTTTTAAATGTTTTGTTGAGAATTGGTATTAAAGGTAGCAAATAGATGAAATTGAGAATGTATTTTGCAAAATAATGCATATATGAAGTTAACCATTTAGGTGACTTTAAATGAGAAATTGGTATGTTTTGGATTGGCAAAACATGATGTTATGAGTATTATAGTTGTTGATATTGAAATAGCATGATTTAGGCTTAGTTGAGATTGGTTTGAATGCCTATTGATGATATGTTATATTCCATTTGACATGTTTAGGTTGATGCAAATTTGGGTGAGAAAGATGGCTTGGAAAATAGCCTAGTTTTGTCCACACAAGCAGAGACACGGGCATGTGTCTCAGCTGTGTGTGACACACGATCAGGTGGCACGGCCGTGTGTCCCCTGAGGTTTATTTAGAAACCAAGTTAGTAGCTCCACACGGCCCAGCACACGGGCGTGTGACTTGGCCGTGTGGCATAAGTCAGTATACCCTCCAGTTTTCACACGGCCTAGCACACGGCTTGTCACACGGGCATGTGAAGCCATTTCGAAGGGCACACGGGCGTGTGGTTAGCTGTGTGACCCAAGTCAGGGAGTTACACGGGGTCGGACACGGGTTGGGACATGGCCATGTGATCCCATTTTGAATGTCCACACGGGTGTGTCTTTTGCCGTGTGAGACACACGGCTAGACCACACGGGCGTGTGTCCCTTGTACTTTGAAAATTGTCTATGTTTTCCCAAAATTTCTTTGAGTTCTCGGTTTAGTCCCGAACAACTTCTAATGTTTGATTTGGGCCTTGAGGGCTCGTATTAGGGACAATATGATTGATTGTGAATGACTTTCATTTGGATATGAAAAATGTATGAGAAATATATATATTTGTTTAAGTATTAAGTATGGTAATGCTCTTTAACCCTATTCTGGCGATGGATACGGATTAGGGGTGTTACAATTCAAGTTTGGGGGTGTGATAGCTCTAGAAAGGACATAGGTTTTCCCCCTTACTTATTGGTTTAGTTGTTCCCATTTAGTTATCCTTAGCATACATTTTAGCATTTTCAATTTAGTAAATTGCATTTTATAACTCATTGAATGCTAGCCTATTTTATCCTTAATTTTGCTATCTTATTGCATTAATGTCACTGCATGAGTTAATTCTAGATTGCGTCTAGAATTTTCGCCGCACCTGACAGCTACCCGCAATGTCGCTGCAATAGTTAATTCTAGATTACGTCCAGAATTATGGCCGCACCTGACAGCTATTCGGATAAGAACCAAAACTGCGTGAGTTGTCCAGTCTGGTGTAACCAACCTATACGTACAAGGATAGAAGAATTTTGAGGAAAGAACACATGTACTGTTGGAAGAGGACATAAAAGGTGGATGTGAGAAGAAAAAGGAGAGCTTTTTTTATCCATCATCATCTTCATCATCCTACCTTGAAGCTTGTGGCCATGGTAGTTTAAGCCTCTCACGGGTGAGCCAACGTGGAAACCAGATGCAGACTAGCTCCTGACGAGGAGACCTAAGTGCGAGACAAGAGGGAATAGAGAGATTTAGTCGAATTGTCTAGGGATAGTATTCTCCATTCGATTCTTTCTTATTTCTTTCTAAATGCTGGTGATTACTCTCTGATTTCTGTTTGTATGGAAATACACATGAATTCTTGGTTAAATGTTATCTTATTCAATCTTGCTTTTATTGTTTAATCTTGAGGTTTGAATGTTTTTTAACACGGAAATGTTATTGTAGTCACTGACACTGGAAATTGCAGTGACAGTTTGAGCCAACAAGTATTACAACGAAAGTTGAGTGAGGATTAGAGGAATTTAGTCCACTTATTCTTAATAGTTCCATATTCCCATCATCGGAAGGTGAGGTTAATATGCATGTTTAAGTCTCAGATTAAATAGAGGAGTAACACTGGGTAAGATATACATTGAATTTTATTGCCTCGACAATCACCTATACTTTTGTACCTTGTGAGCACTTAGTATTCTGCTGAAAATTCATGTTGGGGATCCCAATTTATAATTATCATATTTTATTTTATTGTTTTTAATGTTATTTCATCGACAACTATCCTCACAATTTATCTCGTTTATATCCAGTTATTGCACCGACATTAATAGACAAAAGACTACCATCCCTGTGGGATCGATATCTGACAGACTCAAATCTGTCTACTATACTTGCATCGACAGTGTACACTTGCACATTATTGCTGTGACGTTAACAGCCGATCACTCTACCTCTAGGTCGCCCTACTATATGCATATTACATCTAAGGAGCATCTCCGTTTGAACACAACATATTCTGGCTTGGTCTTTCGAATCCTCGCATTTCCATTTTTCTACCTGTAAAACATAATGACACATACGTAAGTTAAAATGAATTTAGTGAGTTATCCTGTAATATCCTAAAAATTTGAGTATCATCTTGTTACTTGTGTTAGCTCGAGTATGATTATTATTATGTGCTTAGTATAGTTTTATGAAGGCTTGGAATTATTAGCTAAGCTAGAATGATTTTTAGTATTGAAAATATAATGAAGAGGAATAGGTGAACCTGACACTTAAGTTAATTTAAGTGTTAAATTTTAGCACATGAGGAGTTAGTGGCAAGGTGGTTATGGCGCATGAATGGTTGCTTGAGGGGAGTGGTTCGAATCCCATGGATGGACTTTAGGTGATTTTTATTTTTGCATTTATATGGCATGTGTTGGTCAAACTCTAATTAAGGTAAGGTTGGACTATTGTCTTTTATGGATAGTAGACTAAGGAATAAGGTAAGTTATTAGTTAAGGTATGGAATCAAGATGTTATGGAAGGATAAGGGGACATAAGGCTTGATGTATGGGAGATGTTTTGGAAATATTTTTATGGTCATTTTGACCATGAATGTGGACGCATAGATGGCCAGGGGGGTGGCCGAATATTGTATGGGATTAGGGGGAAGATAGTTGGCCAAATTTTTGGCATTTTGTGCATCTTTTTCTCTTTTCTCCAAAATTTTTCTCCTTAGCCGAATTTGTCTTGTGCATTAGGTGAAAATGTTGTTTTGTTTTGGCTTTCATCTTTGACCATATTGGTATCCCTTTTTCTTCTTTTCCTCTCAAGCTTTTCTTTCTTTTTGGTACCGAAATATTATTTCTTTTGAAGGCATTTTTCTTTCATCCTTTTCTTACTTGACCGAATGTGCACCTTTATCAAAAACTTTTTCTTTGTTCAATTCCTTTCATAACCGAAACCATTTAGCCTCTTTGATCAATCCTTCTTTTACTTTCTTCTTGGCCGAACCTTCTTCTTCTTCCCCATCTCTCTTGGTTTTCTTCCATTGTTTGCTAAAGCCGAATTCTCTCTCTCCTCTTTATTTTTCTTTGCCACTCGTACTTCATTTCTTTTTAGCCACATATCATTTGTTTTCTTCTTTCAAAACCATAGTGAAACTTCTTATTCCCTTTTTGATTTGTCTTGGCCGAATATCAACAAGGGTAGATTCTCTTTAGGTTCTTTTCTAATCGGTGTTGAAGATAGGTAAGTGTCTTGGTCGAATCTCCTTATATTTTTCTTTCTCTGTTCTTTTCATGAGGGCAAAGGCTGAATTTTTGGGCATTTGTTAGCAAGATTCTAACTATTCATGGGAAGAGTTTTCTTCTAGATTCTTCGGGACTTTGGAAGCAATCGATCTAAGCCCTATTTCTTTAGCAATCGAAGTTGGTAAGTCAAGTGGTAAGGATTCATGTTGGTTCAATATTCTTTAAGTTGTTGAGAAAAACCAAAGGTTAATGAGACTAAGATTTATTGGTATGGCCGAATGGCCTTGTTAATGGTTTTGTGGTTTGGCCGAATGTAGGACAAGGAGATCTAGTTCGGTAGATCGGGTCTTCGGGATTTAGAACTTTCGTTGGTGACAGGTGTGTATCTTACACACTTTATAATTCGGTAATATATATTTATTAATAAACTAATCATGTTATTAAAGCCGAAAACTGTGAGATCTTGATATGATACATTGATGGGTATGAGCAAAGATTCGGGTAAGTCCGTTTCGATATGATGTTGTTATATGTTGTTTAATATCATGATCTACGATATATATTTGTTATATGTTCATATCAAAGTATGATGGCATGATTTACACTCGTAATACATTGGTTTGGGTGATATGAGAGGAGGGGGAAGGATTTGATATCCATGTCTTTGGGACACCAGAGGTTTGGCACCTCCAGTGGTTTGGTACCACATATTATTTCGTGTCTTTGGGACACCAGAGGTTTGGCACCTCATAGCGTCTCGTCCCAGTGGCTTAGTACCACAGTGGGTTGGCCCCACATTTGATATTATGGGATTGACGCCAGTGATTTGGTATCACACGTGGGTTGGCCCCACAACTTTATTATTCGTGACTTTGGGTCACCAGTGGTTTGGCACCACATTATTGGATATCGTGACTTTGGGTCACCAGTGGTTTGGCACCACCAGTGGTTTGGTACCACACGGGGTAGAAAAGGGCGTTATGGATGGCTAGGTTTGGGGTGCATTATATATATTGCTTGGTTATAATTGTGTAAGTATGTTGCATCAACCGGGGGAAGGATTATGCACTGAGTCTTGGTGACTCACCTTCTCCCTTATCTTTTCAGGTGATTCGTAAACCGCGGATGAGGAGCCGGATAGACTCGAGGAGGCCATGCAATAAAAATTCGATTTACACGGATTTTGGTTTGGGTATTATATTTTATTTAAGTTTGGTTTTTCATCTCTATTTGAAATTGTAATAAGGCCTCTTTAATTATGTTATTTATTTTATGGATTATTTATATGCTTTGGATTTGATTTTAACATGGCTTATAAAATACATGGTTGATATAATAATTTGAGCACAAAGTTTTCTAAACTACAAAATGCAATGGTTTTCAAAACGTTACCATCGGTTAATATAAATCATTTGATAAATTTTTAACAATTTAAGTGTTTTAGATAACTCATACTATTTTTCCAAAACTTAAGTTTCCAAGTTTCAATTAGAAACGGTTTTCAAAATAATCGCTTGGGTTTCTTTTAAAATTATAAAAGGTTTTCTAATCTATGGATCTGCAACTAAGTATTAAAGACTTATTTACAGAATTTCAAAGTAAATTATCAGTTTTTAACTTATTATACTGGATTTCTACAAACATAGAATAATAAAGAGATTTTCACTAAAATTTAATCGTTAACTCAATTTTCTTCGAAACGTTTTCCTTCGTGACATGCCAAATTCGGTCGTGGTGTATTGACCGGGTTTTGGGGTGTTACATATCCATACCTTGTATCAATAAAATGCTAACAAGCTGGTGCTTCATGGTTTAGAATTTAAGTCTTGACCGTCTTTACTAGGACGGTTCGCCAATTTTATTGGCGTAGTATTTGCACCCCACGAACTGGCTCGCTTGCATTTTGCACATTATCTTAAATAATACCATTGCTTATTTACTTGCGTATCCTAGACATCAACTCAACTTTCTTAACTATATCCGACCCACTAATGGTGACTTAAAAATAGAAGATTTCATGCTCGGCTAAACAAAGCCTTACCACATGAAGCTTTCTTAGCGGATTATCCTTGCGGATTCTATCTTCACTAGTTGCCTTTGCGGACCCTTATGCAGTTAATTCCTTGAGAGGAAATCCTTGCGGAATCTTACTTGTATATTTATGAAAGAAAACCCATAAATGATTCTGATAGTGCGTCTCGCACCAATAAATACAGATAATCAAACAAGACAAATCTTGGCTAATAGTTCCTGTTACAAACTATTATTAGTAACTTGTTATAATGGACTCAGATATATAGCATGATCCTTGTGGATTCATGTTTTAAACTAAAAGATGGAAAAAACATACATGTGGATTCATAAAGAAGACCCTCATTATGGGTTAATAAAAAAAAAACAACTTATCTTAATCAAGTAGACCAATCTAGCGGACCGTCACATCCTACCTCTATCTCTCAATAATAAATAACTCATTCATAGTGGTCCACTTTTAGAAATAGATAACATGTAGGTGGATTCTTAAGAGCAAATCCCCTATTTGCGGAATCATACCGGTAAGGTAGCCCTAACAGGCTGCCATCTCTTTCATATATGGACTCGCATAAACATATATCTCATACTTGGCTGACTTGTCAGGTAGATCCCATATTTGCGGAGACATAGATGCGAACATATATATATATACAGATTCACATACGCAATTTTATCCGCAAACCTCCACTAGATTATGCCAACTAGGCAAGTTGGGCGGATTCAAAAGTGTGAACTGTCTTACGGACTTCCCTGGTTCACGCCATGGCCATGGACCTGCATTCTTTCATACATCCCATAAAAGGGCTCTCATATACTGGTGCGTACCTTTCTCTGTATAGTCCTCTCGAACCTTTGCAAAGCCACATATTATTGATATTCACTTTTGATATAGTCTGCTTGAACCTCTGCAAATCCCCCTTGTTAGTTTGAACACATAAGTGTCCCCCCACAAGGTCAAGGTCATTTTTCAATCTCCGTTTGCATTTTTATGCAATACCGGAGGCAAATCACATATCGTATTCCCTTCTCCAGCTCCCATCATCGTCAGACCTCCACAACTCGGCATATCATTCATACACATGCATTTCATACACAAGTGTTCAACCAATACTATGGTTCATGTACGACACACATTACGTCGAGCATTTTATATACAACACATGGATACTTACTGTAACACCCCTTACCCGTATTCTATGCCGGAACCAGATACGAGGCATTACCGAACTTAACTTGCTCAAACATATAACATCGGGTTATAAAATTTCGTTTCAATTTAAAACTTTTTTATTCATATTCATAACGTCCCTATTATGGGTCTACGAGACCCTAAACATAAATACAGAATGGTTCGGGACTAAACCGGAAACCTTTGCACTCTTAGAAATTTTTTTTGCTTAAAACAGGGCCACACACCCGTGTAGAGTGGAACACGCCCGTGTGGGCACACACGCCAATGTTCCTAGCCCGTGTGGATTTTATTTTTCATTTTGAACCTATAGGGATTTTCACACGGCCTGGCACACGCCCGTGTCTATGGCCCCTGTCCTTCACATGGCCAAGACACGCCCGTGTCCTCACCCGTGTGTGAAAACCTTAGCATTTTGTTTATGACGTCAGCTGACACTTAAGGGCACACGGCCTAGTCACACGCCCGTGTGCTGGCCCATATGACAAATTGAATTTTCGCAAATTTGATGCAGGGGACACACGGCCTAACAACACACCCATGGGGCTGGCCATGTGTCACACACGGCCTAGACACACGCCCGTGTGTCTACCCGTGTGGACAACTAGAAGGCTATATACCAAGCCAATTGCCACCCTGAAAACAAACACACTTATATCACCACAATGCAACATACATCATGACTAGTATGCACTTCTAATACCCAAAATCAACACATCCTCACATACGTTCACACTACATTCATCATGTGTATACCTTACTCATTAATCATCCAATTATACAAGCATGCATTTCATGAATATCATTATCATTGGATATATATAAAACTTAACAGGTATTGGCCAATTTCCAAAGGCCATTTACAAAATGAATGAGTGACAATAATAGCCAACATTTTGGCTAACAAATATGACATAACAAAATGACCAAGTTCCTATACATGCCATACCCAAAATAAATCAACTTTACTATACCAAAAGAATAGTTGATAGTGTGATCCGAACTCCGACGTCCTACGATCCCCAAGTTAGCTTGGCAATACTACAAGGAAAAGGGAAAAGAAAAGGGTAAGCATAAAGCTTAGTAAGTTTGCATGAAATAAATAGCAACATTATGACTTATAATAGCATTCATTCATCTCATTGAACAACACATAAGTTCTCAAACACATCAACATAACTTATTCATGTATACTCTTACCCAATTTCATATCACATTTTGCATTCATTTCTCATAAGTTACTCGTGGGTACCTGTATCGCTTCATCACATAACTTTAGCACTTTTATACTCTTTAAACATAGAATTTGCTCTTTGTCATTTGTACATAAAATTAGCTCTTTGCCCATTGAACTACTCGGAATATCGGAGGATACTCAATCCCATCATACATGTATCACGATGCCAATACCATATCCCAGATATGGCCTTACATTGGATAACATCTTGATGCCGATGCCATATCCCAGATATGGTCTTACACGGGATCTCATATTTCGATGTCGATGTCATATCCTAGATATGGTCTTATACGAGATCATATATAGATGTCGATGCCATGTCCCGACATGGTCTTACACGAGATCTTTCTTTGGTGCCAAGGCCATGTCCCAGACATGGTCTTACACGGGACCTTCCTTGCGGTGCCGATGCCATGTCCCAGACATTGTCTTATACAGGACCTTCCTTGCGGTGCCAATGCCATGTCCCAGACATGGTCTTATACGGGACCTTCCTTGCCTCATGTTGTGACATTAGTATCCTTGCTATTCCGAATGTTTGACCGGGACATCAACTTAACATATTTTCATCATACTCTCGTCGAGGCATTATTAGTCGATTTCATAGAAATAATATTCATTTCACATAGTATCAAGCAATTAAAAATATAAAAACATAATGTAGCTTTAATTTCACACAAACTTACATCGGTACTCAAAATGTGTATGGATATTCGATTTAGTCTACAACATTGTTCTTGTCTCGGTTTCGGTCCGGGCTTCGTGTTTCTTGATCTATAATAACAATTTCACTTGTTTAATATTCACATAGACTAAATTAACCCATGAATCATACTTTGGTAAAATTACGACTTTGCCCCTAAACTTTTGCATAATTACACTTTTACCCCTAGGCTCGTAAAATGATTTTCATTCAACTTCCTTGTATTTTAAGCCTAGCCGAATCATTTTCATAACTACAACAGCCCCCAATTTCAACTATTTCACTCATGTATGACCACTTTTATAACTTTTACAATTTAGTCCTTTTTATGAATTTCCCATGAAAATCACTTAGAAAAAGATGTTTATCATACATCAAACTTTCATATTCTTCCATAAATCATCAAAATACATACATGACATACAAGGGTAAATTTTTGAACATAAACCCTAGCTCAAAATATAGCTAGAAATAGCTAAATCGAGCTACGAGGATCTCAAAAATATGAAGAACATTAAAAACGGGGCTAGGAGGTACTAACAATCAAGCTTGAAAGATGAAGAAACCCTAGCTATGGAGAGCTTGAAAATTTTGGCTAGCATGAAGAAGATGGACATGAATTTTTGACTTCTTTTTCCCTTTTAATTCTTTTATTAACCAAAAGACAAAAATGCCCTTAAGGCCCTTTCTTGAGATTTTTCCTTCCCATGTCTATTTTGGTCCATCTTGACATATATTGGTCTAATTGCTGAATAAGGACTTCTAACGATTTTTATAATGCAATTTCATACTTAAATCTTCTAGAATCTCATATTTTCTAATCTTTGCAATTTAGTCCAAATAGACAAATTGTTCACTAATTTATAGAATTTCTTCATGAAATTTTCACACAGTTATGCAAACATGCTATAGACCTTATAAAAGCCATAAAACACATATTTCTACCTCAGATTTGTGGTCTCACAACCACTATTCTGACTAGGCCCTAAATTGGGCTGTTACACTTACAACCAATCACATATTTGCATATCATCATCCATCATGCATCCCTGTACCTCAACATTCAGCCAAACATATTCAGCACACGATACTAAAAATGAATGGACAACCATTTAAGACTAGAGTTCTAGAACTCGCCTGAAGGTTGACGCCAAATCCATCTAAGCTTTTCCATTGCTACCCAAGCCTCCAACTTACAAAACATAACAACTATTTCAAAATTTCCAACGAAGATAATTCATCATCATAAAAACATGAATTTGTTTGCATGCAGAGGCCACTAAAATGGTTGTCCACAACTTTATTCAAGATAGAACAAAATCGATGCATAGTTGAAATCCTTAACTTTCTTTCCTATTCTTAAATTCGGGAACATAGAAATGTTTGGAAGATTACCAGCTTGAGAAATCATCAGTTACCTATACACAAACTTTAGCTACCTTCTCCAATGCAGACCACTCATTAATCTCTCTCTTTCAACCAGACCAATAAAGAAGATGAAGAAAAGAAATGAGAGAACTACACTGGTAAAAATAACATCTCCCTCATATACTACTCATGCATTTCCTTCACCGATCTCAAATTCAATATCCAAGTATACATCCATAACCATCATGTCACCAACTAAGACATATTCTTAGTTCAAACTTAATAGAACCAAGTTGAAATTCAACCTTTCCACAACTAGCTCGCCAATTCCTCTTATTTCCATTAGGACCCGCTCAATTTGTAAGCTTTTCAAATTAGTCCCCAAATTCACCGTTCTAACTTAACTTAACAATCCAATGTGTGAAATTTTTGATTGAAAGACTAATATATCGTCTATCAAGTCCAAGTTGGGGAAATGCTTTGTCTTGTGCATCAGACCGGATGACTCCTAGAAGATAGAGACATAGATGTGACTGACTCTACATTGGGTTGCACCCAAGAAAAATAGATCTTGAATCCGTTTATGGATTTATTCACCTGTGATGTTCATAGTGTGGCATACCTAAATTGTGAGTGGATGACTAACTATGTATGCGTGACTTATACATTTTGATGTAAGTAAAAGCCTGAGTTCGAATAGATAAGGAACCAAAAGTTGGTGCATTGAGTGTACGACTTCTGCAGTATGTAGCATCATTCATAATAGTTGAATTCATATCCCGAGACATGGGTAACTGATATGTAACACCCCTCACCTGTATTCAATACCGGAATAGGGTTTTAGAGCATTACCGTACTTATAACACATAATTCAAACATTTCACATACATTTCTCAAATTCATAGCAAACATCATTTACTTCAATCACATTGTCCCTAATATGAGCCTACAAGGCTTTAAACATGCTTTAGGAGTGGTTCGGGACTAAATCGATAACTTTAGAAATTCTTAGAACACTTAGAAAATTTTCTCAAAAACAGGGGACACAAGCCCGTGTGGCCCAGCCGTGTGTCTCACACGGCCAAAGACACGCTCGTGTCACAGGCCGTGTGGACATTCGAAATGGAAGCACATGGCCGTGTTGTAGCCCGTGTCCAACCCCGTGTCAAAACTAGTGAGCATAATGACTTGGGTCACATGGCCAACCACACGCCCGTGTGTCTAGCCTGTGTGCCCTTCGAAGTGGCCACACACGCCCATGTGCCAGACCATGTGCTAGGCCGTGCCAAACCTGTAGGGTATACTAACTTATGCCACACGGCCAAGTCACACGCCCGTGTGTGAAGCCGTGTGGAGCATACTGACTTGATTTTAATTTCAACACCTGGGGACACACGGTCGTGTAACCTGACCGTGCATCGCACACGGCTGAGACACACACCTTTGTCTCTGCCCGTGTGGACAAAAATAGGCTATTTACTAAGCCATTTTGCCACCCAAATGGCACAAATCATAACATATAATAGACATTCAATCAACCTCACTTAAGCATATTTCATACCATTTCCAGCACCAACCAATACAAAACATAATACCACAATATTCCATCCAAATTCATACCAAACTTTACTTTCATAATATATATCAACAATGATCAATCTCAAATATGCATTAATGCCTAGATTCACTAGCATATTAATAACCATACATCAACCATTTGCTATCCATAATACTAATTATTCCCAAGCATCACACAAGCCATATACACAATTATATATATACATGATTCAAATATACCAAAATAAGCCAACTTATATGGCAATATACAAAACCAAACTTAGAATACTTACAAGCCAACTCAAATGGCTACATTCATCATCAATCATGAACCAAATTGACCAAAGTCCCTATACATGCCATATACCAAAATACCAAAGTTCAAAAGTACCAAGTGATAGTAGGATAGTGTGACGAAGTCTCCGACGATCCCCGAATCTGAGCTAGCTTTGAAATCACTATAAAATACGAAAAAATATAAATAGTGTAAGCTTTATAGCTTAGTAAGATCGTATGCAATAAACTCAATATAATCATAAATACACAATTTAACAAATTGTACTCATATTAACTATCAAACCTTTCACTTATTCAATCATAAGATTATATGTGATCTTCACAAATCACTTCGATTTAAAGCTTATACGGTTCATGTACATACCTGTACTATCTTGTATCAATCTCATACTCAACCACGTCTTTTATTTACCCGTTAAACCATTCAGAATACTATCAGATACTCAGGAAACTCGCACCGAAGTGCCACATACATAGCCAATGCTATCTCAATCTCATATCACATATATGCTCACTCTCGAGCTATCAACGGACCTGCTCACACAAGCTGTGGGTCAAGACGTAGCTACACAGTGCTGCTCACACAAGCTGTCAAGTAACCGCAACACATGCCGGTATACTCAGCAACCGGTAGGACGTATAGGACCAGCACCTGGATCACATAATCACAATAAGCCCTAATGACATGTCATTCGTATCCTAATCTATTCCTAAGGTTCAACCGGGATTTCACACTTGTCGAATCCTCATCGAATGTATATGTAGAGTCGTATTCACAATTCATACAATATCAAAGTATTAAAAACATAATTATAACAATGCTTATTACATACGAACTTACCTCGGATGTAAAAACGGCTAAACTGGTTGATTAGTCAAAAAATTTGTTTTTCCCCCGTTCTAGATCCGGATTTCATTTTTCTTTATCTATATAATATCAAATTCAGCTTATTGAATCATCACTCTATTCAATTTAATCCAAAATTCACATTAAGGAACTTTAACATATTTGCCCCTAATGTTTCACAACTTTTACAATTTAGTCATTATTTCATAAAAACACAAATTCATGCAATTCAATCACAACCCATGCTAGCCAAATTTCAATTAGGTCCCTAGCAGCCCATATTTTCATTTATTTCACATTTTAACCAAAAAGTTTCAACATTTCACAATTTAATCCCTAATTTGCATTTTCACTAAAAATCACTTAACAAAACTTGTATAACTATCATAAAACATTCATAATCTATCAGTAAACATCAAAATACTCATGTATTCATCAATGGAAACCTCTAAAATCTTTAACAGTTTTGCAAAATAGTCCCTGGGCTAGCTAGACCTAGCTGCAACGATCTCAAAAACATAGAAATCATTAAAAACGGGACAAACATCACTCACCAATTGACAAAATAGGGTTGGCCGAACCTATCTCAACAATGGCTTCCTTTTTCCTCTTTTAATTTCGGTTGGAGATGGAGAAATAAAGATGATAATTTTTTTTTTGTTTTATTTATTTTAAGTTTAATTACCAATTTACAAATATAACCTTAATGAATATTAGTTATTTCACTAAATGCCAAAACATTATCATCTATTAACCCACTAATGGGTTAATTACAACTTAAGGACCTTAACTTTAAGGTTCTATAGCTATTTAACACCTTTAGCTAATAGAACACAAGTTTTACACTTTACGCGATTTAGTCTTTTTTTATCAAATTGACTAATCAAATGATAAACTTTCTAAACAAAACTTTCACACAATCACTCAATCATGCTGTAGACATTAAAACAATAATAAAATAAATATTTTGACTTTGGATTTGTGGTCCCAAAACCACTGTTCTGATTTGACTAAAAACGGGTTGTTACATGATATCCTCTCATTGGCATTACATGGTTGATGAAAAGTAAACGTGTCCACGAGTCGTTCGTCTTTGTGATGAGTGACTTGATTACTATTTAATAGTAATTGACTTTTCATGAAGAAAGATGTAATGGTTACCATGAGATAAAATAGGATCATATCGGGAGAACGGATATTATCCCAAAGAGATTAAGGATATCCTATAAGGATAACACACTTATAACGAGGCATTGGAAGAGCACTATTCGAGTTGCTTTCATAATGGTATGTCGTTGGGGAGAGCTCATTCACGATACTATAGTGGAATAACTTCATGACTAATTGAGTTTATAATGAATAGGCGAAAAGTTGAAACTTAATTATAAATCATTTGAGCTTCAATTGCATATGTTCAATCGGTCCCTCCTCTACCTCATTGAAACTAGAAATGAATGGCATGTTGAATCAAAATAAACAGAATGAATAGAAATGTAGAAATGGATAACTTTCAAAAATGATTATGGTTTTCTCCGAAATAAAGAAATAGAATCATTTGAAAATGAATGTGGCTTTGTCAAAATAAAAATGGAAATGAAAATGAAAAATAATTCATTTGCAAATGAACATGGATTTCTCCAAAATGATCAGAAGAATGAATTTATGTTTTTTGATCTATTTTAAAGCCCAAAAATAAAATTAAATCATTCAATCATAGTGAACAAGTTGAACGATTAAATATTAAATATATTTTCTGGAAATTTTACCAGGGGTAAAATCATCATAATTTTACTTGGGGTAAAATTGGGGCGAGAAAATTATTCGATATTTATTTATTTAAGTTTATTTTGGGAAATAGAATAACAAATATTGGGTTGGATCAAATTATAAAAGTATTGGGTTAAAAGCTCGGGAAGTATTTCAAATTGAACCCAATATGGAAGAGGCCCAAAAGCCCCTTTTGTTAATGGGGTAGACAACTAACCCTAGTTGATATTAACTAGGGTTTCCACCACCTATACTCCTAATTAGATAAGGAGTTCGTTTTTCTAGTTGAAATAAACTTCTACAATTCAACAAGGGTTCTACTTTCTCTTCCTATAAATAGATGACACCGGTAGAGTTGCAAACACAACTTTAAGATATTGTTACTCTCCCGGAAAATAGAGAGGATTTATTCTCAACTATTAAATATATTTTTCTGGAATAACAATTCTTCTGGTTTCTATTTGAGAATAGAATTTTCATTTTTACCCCAAAAGAAAAGAAATTTGTTTCTATTTTTTTGTGTTTGATTCAAATCGTTTGAGTCGACACTCGAAGTAATTCGTGATACGAGAATAGTGGAGAAGATCATTTGGTTGAAAGCCGAAAATGATAAGGATCCGTCTGTCTGAAAATACAGGTACAATTTTAGTTTAGGGTTTATTGTTATAAATATCACAAACCAGGTCGGTTTTCAATTTTATTTTTATTTTTTGATGTGCAAGAAAACCATTTTCAAACCGGATTTTTTCAACACAAGGGCCATACTTGACCTCGAGCACCTTCGATCACCTCAAAAAATGTTTCTAAATAGTTTTAAGTTGATTTTAAAGCTTTCAAAATGTTTTTATAATATTTTATAATTTTATTTAAATTTTTAAAGTTATAAATTATGATGAAACTCCCATTTTTCTCAACCCGAATGACTTCGTTTTAACTCGATGAGCTTCGAATAATTATTTTATGATTTGGATGTTCCTCTATTAGTAATCAGTTACCCAACTCGATTTATAATCATATTAATCTTTCTAAAATATTCCAATTTGATTTAAAGAACACTAATATGTAGTGAAATGGTTGTTTTTATGAAAGAAATTTTCTGTTAGCAACTTTCATTCGTACCGTACATTAGGAAGTTATAGAAACTATTGTTACAACATCACTTTGAACAAAAAAAAAGTTCAACATCTACAAACTAGTATGCTTTTTTAACTTTAATCCATGAAGAGGCGAAAACATTACAAAACAAACAGGACCCATAAAATGATCCAATCCATAATATAGCCAAACATAAAACAAAATTAAGCACCACAGCCCATCAACTATTATTTCAACACTATTAGCATGCTCGCATCCAACCAAGGGGGCCATACTGCCACAAGGACCTTTATAGTAAGCTCTAACAACCAACTTAAATGCCAAATGATCACCGAAAGGGAAAAAAACAAGCCAACAAAAAGCAGATATGGTGCGATGGCACTACACCTCAATCTCTTCCCATTTAGCAATTACCAAGGTGGCGAAGTGGACTTGGACAAACATTATAACTTGGGCAAGAAAAGGGATACAGTGCTCCATCAAAACACGGGGAGATTCCAAGAGGCAACGATGATAGAGGGCTCCAATCGAGATCTCTTCTAAGAAAGACTACCTTATCCTAATAGCTAAATGTAAAAAAAAAATGACAAAGAGAGCAAAAAATTATAATGTCGAAGGAGAATTGGGTGAGGGAAATGAAAAAAAAAAGGATAAGAGAGGGAGAATCGATGAAAGAGAGTTTTTCATAGTCCAATCAGTCCCTCCGCTGGCTCGTTGAAACCAGAAATGAATTGCATGTTGAATCAAAATGAATAGAATGAATAGAAATGGAGAAATGGAAAACATTCAAAAATGATTATGGTTTTCTCCGAAATGGAGAAATGGAATCATTTAGAAATGAATGTGGTTTTCTAAAAATGGAAATGAAAATGAGAAATAATTCATTTGCAAATAAACACTGATTTGTAAAAAATGACAGGAAGAATGAGTTTACGTTTTTGAGCTATTTTAAAGCTCGAAAATGAAAATAAACCATTCAGTCATAGTGAACAAGTTGAACGGTTAAATATTAAATATATTTTCTCAAAATTTTACTAGGGGCAAAATCGTCATAATTTTACCGATGATAAAATTGGGATGATAAAATTATTTGATATATATTTATTAAATTTTATTTTAGGAAATAGAAAAAAAATATTAATTTGAATCAAATTATAAAGTATTGGGTTAAAAGCCCAAGAAGTACTTGTAATTGTACCTGATATGGAAAAGGCCCAAAAGCCTCTTATGTTAATATTGGGAAATGTGCGCATCTTGTAGTAAATATGTAACTGTTTTCTATTTATTTCAACGATGAATAAATAAATAAAGATAATTTCACATTTCACTATTATGTCTTTTGTATTTATGTCTTTTATATTTTGTATGCATAGCGAAATTGTGACAAAGAACATATTAGCTCATTGATTGTCTAAAGTTCAAACTGAAGATAAGTGGCATTGTAAAGAACGTTTACATTGCGAGAAAGACAACTTAATTCAGTAAATAATCTAAATGAGTCTGTAATCCCGTAAAAGAATCAAAGTGAGCATTTGATTCAAATACTGATAAGGATTATTATGTCATCTACAATTCCAATTGGGGAAATGGCTAGTCTGGCTATCGGAGTAGTTGACTCCACGAGTAAAGACATAGATGTATTCATTGGTAAAATGAAACAATGGACTGGACCCAAGATGAATTAATTCTGAATCTATTTGTGAATCAATTTACTTGTGATGTTCATGATGTGATTTACCTAAATACTGAGTTAGTCACTGACCATGCGTATACAACTCATGTACTTTGATATAAGTGGAGGCTTATGCTCTAAAGATGATCGAGCCCATAGCCGGTATGTTGGGTACATGACTTGTGTATGGCATGGCTTGTAACAGCCCATTTTCAGTGAAATCAGAACAGTGGTTTCGGGACCACAAATTCGAGTCGGAAAGAAAATTTATTTTAATATTATTGCATGGTCTGCTTTGTGATAGGAATGTTATATGAAAATTCTGATAAGAAAATTTTACCGATTATGTGTTTAATTCGGAAAAGGACCAAATTGCATAGAATGCAAAAGTTGAATTCTAATAGCTAGAAGGATCAAATAGCTATGGAATTCAAAACTTGAGGTCCTTATATGGAAATTAGACCATTAAAGAAAAGTTAGTAGATATTTTTTATGAATCATCCATGGAAAATTAGAAAAAAGGCAAGGACTAAATTGAAAAGTGGAAAAATTAATGGATGATAAATAATTAAATAGAAATAGTATCATTTTATATCATCTTCATCCCCAAAAAGTTCTATGGAAACCCTAGGAGAGAGAAAGGAAACTAATCAAGCTTAATTAGGTATGTTTTCTTGTCCCGTTTTTAGTAATTTTTATATTTTTGAGATCGGGATAGCTTAATCTATCTATTTTGGGGATTAATTTGAAAAGTTATCAAAGTATAGAAGTTTTTCCATGGATGAATATGGTGAAATTGTGAAATTTATGGTAGATAATGAAAGGTTGTTGATAGATAAACAACTTTTACAAAGTGAATTTTGATGAAAATATGATTTAGGGATTAAATTGTAAAGATGTAAAAGTTATGGAAAATTCTAAATTTTGTGAAATACATGTGCTGTAAAAATTATATGAAAATTTTGGTTAGGCTCGGAATAAGGATTAAATTGCATGAATTTCATTTTCCGAGCCTAGGGATGAAATCGTCATTTGTGAAAAGTATAGGGGCAAAATAGTAATTTTGCCTAGGATGTTAATTGAATTAAATTGAGTATGAAATGGATTAAATTGATGTTAAATTTATTTATATAGATCCTGAAAGACCTAATACTGAGTTGGATCGAGGAAAGCAAAAAGTTTCGGATTAGTATATTTCGTGTACGAACAAGTATCGAGGTAAGTTCGTGTAACAAAATTGTGTACATTCTTATGTTTGAATTGAATGTTGTATATGTGAATTATGAATTTGTTATATAAATTAAAATAATTATATATCTGATATACCCAAGAATTGTTAAGTCCCGTTTGAATAGGTGAAATTCGATGGATACAAGTTTTTCCCGAATTGGTTGTGGTCCAGCATATGTTGCAGACACACCATGGCTCGAAAGAGCATTTCGTTATTAGCCCTCTCGAGCTTCCCGTTATATGGTTCAGCGAGCTTTCCGTTATAGCTCTTCGGAGCGTCCCGATAGGTTGTGATCCTACATTTGTTGTAGACACACCTTAGCTCTTATGAGCATCCCGATTAAAGGCTCTTCATGAGCTTCCCGTTAAATTGGCTCTTTGTGAGCTTACTGATAGTGCTCGCTTGAACTTCCCGATATTGGCTATCCGGAGCTTCCTGATATGGTTCTTTGTGAACATCCTGATAAGGTTCTTTGTGAACTTCCCGATTATGGCTCTTATGAGCTTTTCGTTATATAGCCCGGATAAGCTTCCCGATAGGCTCTTTATGAGCTTCCTGAAATGGCTCTGTGTGAGCTTCCCGTTACAAGGCTCGAGAGTGTGCTTCCCGATTATGTGCCCTAATTGGGTACCCCTGGAAATGAATTGATGAATTATAGTAGTGTACACTAAAGTGTATTATATGAGCATATCCATCTATATTTCTAATAAATTCAACGGGTAAAGGTCTGACATGGCTAAACTGAATTTGAAATGATTTTTCATCAAAGTGTACATGTAATATGGAATAATATTATGGAAAACATATGAATATGAAAGACATTAAATGATGAGCTCATCCATGTTCTTGGTATTATGTGAATTATTCGACTAACATGATTTGTGAAGTTGTGTTTTAGGCTATGAGCCAAATTGTTTGGATGCATTATTGTACACTTAACTTAAATGTAAATATATGGTAAGTTAAATTCCCGTTATACGAACTTACTATGAATTAAATGCTTACTAGGTTTTTTTTTCTCTGTTTTATAGTGCTCGGAAGCTTGTAAAGGTTGGAGATCGGTCGGTGTATCATCACACTATCCTCTAGCTTGTTTTGGTATAAATAGAAAACTTACTTTGACATAATGGTATGTATAAGCTAATTTTACCAATGATGATATATAAATGGATGTTTGTAATCTAGCCATTGGAATGGCTAGTAATGGTATATTTTGGTATGATAATATAAAATTATATCATGTTTAATACATACATGTAAAAGGTTTGGTTAAATTGAATTAGAGTAAAATATAAATCATCACAAGAAGGTAAGCTTGATCATATGAATATGTGATACTATTTTATATAGATTAATGATCTTTGCTTGATTTATATGACTTGAATTGGTTGGCAAATATATGCAAATGTTTTTGCAGGTTGAAGGTTAAATTTGGGTGAGAAATAGGGCTAGGGAATGGCCTTATTTTGTCCACAAGGGTAGACACACGGGCGTGTGTCTTGACCGTGTGTGACACACGGCCTGGCACATGGGCATGTGGTTTTGTCATGTGTCCCCTGCATCCTAAAATTGAGAAACAGAATGCTCAGAATTGGGCACACAGACGGAGACACGCCGTTTGTGCTACACGGGCGTGTGTCTTGGCCGTGTGAAACCTACACCTAATTTGTGAAAATTAAATGACCACACGGCCTAGCACACGGGCGTGTGGCAGACCGTGTGGCACAAGTCAGGGAGTTACACGGGTAAGGACAGGGGCTAGAACACGGCCCTGTGCTTCAGATTGAATGCCCACACGGCCTGAGACATGGGCATGTCGCATGGCTGTGTGAGCCACACGGCCTACCCACACGGGCGTGTGACCCCTGTATATAAGAAAAATTTTGAAATTTTGCGAAAAATTTTCTGAGTTCCCAATTTAGTCCTGACTTGATTCTAATGTTTAAATTGGGCCTCGAGGGTCCATTCAAGGGACAATATGATTAATTTTGGGTATGAAAAGTAAATGACATGAATTATATGAAATCACTCTATAAACTCCGATAATGCTCTGTAACCCTGTTCTGGCGACGGGTACGGGTTAGGGGTGTTACATGGCTTTACTAGCAACAATGGAATTCATAGCTCAATTAAAGAGTTAATGATATCATCTCATTGGCATTGTGTGGATTGATAAATATGAAACGTGGCCACGGGTTGCTTGTTCTCGAACAAGCAATTTATCACAGTCATTTGTTGACAGTAATCATATTAATCATTAAGAAGACACAATGGTGACAATGAGATAAAATAGGATTGTATTGAGTGGACGGATTTCACTCAAAGGAATCAAGGATATCATTTGAGGGTAAGATACACATGACGAGGTCATTGGACAAAGTAGTTGGATGAATTGCTTTCTTAAATTGTATACAATACGGAGTTTTCAATCATGGTACTTCTTGTGGACTGACTCCATGATTAAGTAATTGTGAATTATCGGAATGATGCTTCTGGATATAATTGCAATAAGTAGAGCCTAATTGTATATGTCTGATTAGTCCTTCCTCTATGTAACAGTCCGGTTTATACCCTAGTCGGAACAGTGGTTTCGGGACCACGAATTCGAGTCCAAATAATATTTTAATATTATTTTCTGTGTCGTTGATATGTGACTAAGCATGTGGTAAATTTCCGTAAGTTAATTTGTCCGTCTGTGTGTTTAATTTGACAAAAGGACTAAATTGCATAAAGTTTAAAAGTGACTTTTCATATGGTTAATGATCTAATTGAAATGGCTTTATTAAAGTGAAGTCCTTAAAGGACAATTAGTCCATTATTATTTATAGTGGACGGCAACATGATTTTATAACATGTTTCTATATGTTATTTTATTAGTTAAAAGTTATATTATATTTATTTTATAAGTTATAACTATATTATAATAAAGAAACATGTGTGAGTGGATTCAATTTATCATTTTCTTGCCGAAACCATAAAAGAAAAAGAAAGAAAAAAACCAAGCAAAGGTTCGGCCATGGTTTTGGGATTAATTAAGGTATGTTTTGAGTCGGTTTTCGATAATTTCTACGTTTTTGTAATCGTTGCTTTGAGAGCTACAAAACCCATGTCTCAATTTTGTGTATTGATGATGTTTGTGAATTATGCCATTGATGATATGTTGAGCTTTGTGATGTTTTAAGGTATTAAATGATAGGTTGGTGGTAGATGAACATATTTTGTTCTTGAATTTTTGATGAATTTAGCTAATTAGGGCTAAATTGAGAAAATATTATTTTGGAGGACTAAATTGTCAATTTGATGAAAAGTATGGGCTTGTATGATGTATATATACATTCGGCTAAGCTTAGTTGTGTATTGATTTTTGTGAATTTAATGTTTTGAGAAAAATGGACTAGATAGCTAAATTGTGTAAATATGAGGGCTAATTTGCAAATTGCCCTAAATAAGTGTTTTTGGGTTGAATTGAATGTGTTATTAAATAAAAGGGTTAATTTTGAATATGTTTAGATCAAGAACCGAGGAAAACGGACTTAGATCGCGGGAAAGCGAAAGTAACCGAGTAACCGTTTTCATTCCGACATATCGAATCTGAGGTAAATCATATTGCAAATAAATGTAATTGTATTGAATTGAGTTTATTTACATGACTATAAATGATAATGAATGCTTATGAGATGCTATGTATATGAATTTTGGGATAAGGTCCATATAGTGATAATTCTGAGAAGTCCCGTACGAACTTAGGAATACAAAGGTATCTATTCTGTGTTATCATGTAAGACCACGTCTGGGACGTTGGCATTGATATGAACTTTACGAGTAAGACCCTGTCGGGGATAGGGGCATCGATAACTGAATACGAGTAAGACCCTATCGGGGACAGTGGCATCAATATCTGATTACGTGTAAGACCATGTCTGGGACATCGGCATCGTATTAACTCGTATAAGACCGCGAAGTGATGACGTGGGCATCGATATCTCGAATACAAGTAAGACCACGTGTGATAGTGGCATCAATATCTGATTACGTGTAAGACCATGTCCGGGACATCGGCATCGTATTAACTCGTATAAGACCGCCGAGGACAAGTGGCATCGATATCTCGAATACGAGTAAGACCCGCCAGGACATGGCATCAATATCTCGATTACATGTAAGACCATGTCCGGGACATCGCATCGTATTAACTCGTATAAGACCGCTTCGTGATAGTGGCATCGATATCCGAATACGAGTAAGACACCGCCGTGGGTGAAGTGGCATCAATATCTCGACGTGTAAGACCATGTCCGGGACATCGGCATCGTATTAACTCGTATAAGACCTCGCTTGATAGATAGTGGCATCGATATTTGAATACGAGTAAGACCCTGTCGGGAACAGTGGCATCAATATATGATTACGTGTAAGACCTTGTCTGGGACATCGGCATCGTATTAATACGTATAAGACCTTTCTGGGACAGTGGCATCGATATTTGATTACATTTAAGACCACGTCTGGGACATTGGCATTGTATAACTATTCCGGACACCCTACCTATTCTATTAGTTTACAAATGGTTCAATGGTCAAGTTCGAGAAACAAGGAATATGTAAGTTGTATATTTGTTTCAGATAAGCTTGATGAGTACACCTTGTGTGTATAAGAAGGTAAGTAATTCCTTAAACTTACCTAAATGAATTATGTATTTGAATATGGGAATGTAAGTATGTTATTTGGATAGAAAAGCTATGAGCTAATAAAGTGAATGTATTAAGAAGAATTATGATGGTGCAATTGAGCTATTAGTGAAGTTGGATTGATTATATGTTTTGAGTGTTTATATGCTAAGTTTATTGATATTATGACTTACTAAGCTTTTAGAAAGCTTACTTTGTGTGTGTTTCATCTGTTTTATAGGTCGTCATAGCTACTGAAGGCTCAGGACCGTTGAGGATCGTCATCACACTATTAAACTTATTTTGGTACACTTTGAAAATGTATATAGCTAGATATGGCATGTATAAGCTAGTACTTGGTATGAGTTGTTATGTGAACTTAGTCATGTGATTTGGCTAGTTATGTTTTGGTAATATGCTTGAATGAATGTGGTATGTGAAGTTTGTTTTGGTATGATTAGTTGATATATGAATGGTTATGATATGGTAAGTATATAGATGAATGGTGCTTGGGCATATTTGAGTTTTAGTCATGCAAATTGGTATGTTTGGAATTGGTTTGGAATGCATAGATTGAATGGATATTTAGTATGTATCCGGTTGCCATATATGTATGATATGAATGGGTAATTGATGCTTATAGGTGAGACCCAAATGGGTGGCATATTGGCCTTGAAAATGGCCTATAATGTCACACAGCCTGGGCACACGGGCGTGCCTGGTGACCGTGGGGTAAAAGTCAGTAGCTAACTTAATGTCGCGATGAGCTTGTGGCACACGGACGCGCGCACGCTTTGCCTAGTAGCCGTGGTGGTTTTGGGCGAGATCGACCACGGTCATGGCACACGGGCGTGCTTGGTGGCCGTGGAGCATAAGTCAGATTCGACCACGGCCAAGGCACACGGGCGTGCTTGGTGGCCGTGGATGTGAAGTCAGATTTGACCACGGGGAGGACACACGGGGGTGTCTAGCAGCTGTGGAGGGCACACGGTTTCCTCCCACGGGCGTGTATCCCCTGTACTTTAGAAAAGTTTTAATTTTCCATGAAATTTTGTAAGTGTTTCGATTTAGTCCTGACTCGGTTTATAAGCATTTTTAAAGTCTCGATGACCGTATTAAGGGACACTATGCTTGAGAATGATGATTGTTTGTATGAATTTCTGTAGATTGTTTCCAATCTGTCCGGTGACACCTTTAACCCTAATCCGGCGTCGGATATGGGTAAGGGGTGTTACACGCTAGCTCAACAAAATCACGATCAGATTGCATTTGAATCAAAAGAAAATTCTACAACTTTGGGAATAATTTAATTGAGTCGATTTATTCGATGTGGAATTAAATTAGATGGTCGTAAGAATTGTTCAACTAGAGAATTTGATTAAAAAATTTTCTTGAAAAATTAATTTGGAAAATCTAAGTGATTTTTGGAAAAATTAATTTTGATCAATTAAAATTAAATTAATCAAATTAATTAAAATTATGATGATATTTTTGGAAACTAATTTTCAAGTCAGACAATTGGCCTAATGGGTAATTGAACTTGAAAATCAGATCTGTGATCGTAAATTGGGCCTGAGAGCTCAAAATCAAGACCAATACCCAAAAACTGGTCGAACCGGGCCCGATATGTGAAACCAAACTGGCAGTCCAACCGGTGGCTAGATCGGACCGGTCAGGTCATCATTGACCCGGACCGAACTGGCTTGGGGTGCCTTAAGGGTGTCACACCTGCATCACTGGACACAGCGATGCCGGTGGCTGCGGCGGTGGCGTCTCGATGGTCGGCGATGGTTGGTCATCGGTGGTTGAGCTGTGGAAGAGTTACACTCCTACTGGGACTCTACCAGAGAATTTAATTTAAGATTAACTATTCCAAAAATAATATTATTTTAATAGTTTAATATTAAATTTAATTTTATACTTAATAGTATTTTATTAATTTAATATTAAAGTGATTAAGTTTAATCATAGTTGAACTCTCTAAACTCTCTCTGTATAAAGACAGCCTTGGGTCATTATGTAACACCCCAAACCCGGCCCACGAGCCTTGACCGGATCTGGTATGTCACTGCGAAAAAACGTTTGAAGACTGATTTCACTTTTGGGAAAAACATTAAAAATTTTGTCTTTAATAAAACATTGTGTGTTTAAAACTCCCAATAAATCTAAGTTGTTACAATTTCCAGGATTTAAAACTTTTATAAATTTTAAAAATATGAGTTGCTAAACATAAAAGCACTTCCAAATAAGAATTTAATCGTCATCTAGCTTAAACATAATAAAAAAATGTTCAAATACTTTAATCGGGCCTTATTACAATAAATAATTAAACAAAAGTTATTAGTAATAATCTGAACAAAATAAAGAAGATGTCTTCTCGCATGGGCCACCTCGCACTCCACTCCAACCCGGTCCAATCACCACGAATCATCCGTGATGTTTAATAAAAATTTGGGTGAGTCACACGGACTCGTGTGTAATTAATCCACCGAATTCCACCCACATGTTAACCACATATTAACCCATATATCGATAACAAGATAACATATTCACATAATAACACATTCTGGGCTTGGCCCATATTCATGTCACTTATCAGGTTAACAGGGTAATTAACCACATAATTTCCACATATCGGGCTTAGCCCATTTCCACACTGTTCCACATTCATATACTGGGCTTGGCCCATTTCCACATTAATCCACATATCACTGGGCTTGGCCCATTTTCACATTAAATACTCATATCACATTAATCTACATATCATATTGGGCTTGGCCCATTACCACATATGTTCACATACGAAATCATGCAATTATGAAGCCCAACCCAAACCTAGGGTCCATCCGCTACACACCCCCTTATCCAGCCTACCACACACCAGGGGATTATCAAATCACCCTCTCCTTTTCACTCCAAAAGGCAATCAATGCCGTCCACGTGCAATTAAGCACAATAATCCACAACGCGACCTCGCCGGCGCCAATCCACGATGTAGCCGTAGCTAACACCAAAACCACGATGGGACACATAGTCACTCATCAACCACGATATGGCACATAGCCGATATCAACCACGATGAGGCACATAGCCACTCATCAAGCCACGCGAACTAAATCGCAATTAATCCACAACGTGACCTCGACCAACGCCAATCCACGATGTAGCTCAAGGCTAACATCAAACCACGCACTCAAGTACACCCGCACCTTCTTTCATATCATATCCCCATGCACATGCCACATAAATTAATGATACAATGTAATGATGCATGAGCATGTTCATCAAGCATATTATCACATATTCATATTAATAATCACATATCATCGTTTGGTACTTACTGGATTATAGACATACCCCTTGAGGGTATCCTTATCACAATTCCCCATCGCACTAGTTAGCACATTCATAACACATACACATTTCACATACATATCATATACCGGAAAACGGTGGGTTAATCACACACCTTATAACGTGAAGAACTACGCCGATCCCGATGCTATCGCTAAGCGACACTACGGCTATTTGCCTACTTTCTTGCTCCGACGCTGGTCCACACCCCGGTGGCCAATCCCTAATCGCAAACCGATCTCCTTTTAAACTTCGGGATAGGGACTATCCCTTTACCTTCTCGACCGGCATCCATGTTCATTAATGATATCTTAATCAGAACCAAACGGTTAAACACTAATACTTTAATCTAAATATTTCGAATCGAAACTACACTTACTAAATATCCTTACCACAATGATCCGAACTCAAACTTGCCCTTATGCCTTGTCGATTTGCCCTAACTTACCAAATCCCGAAAAGCTGATACTTGTTCCTTGGGTAGTCGAAATCCCTATATGTCACTTGTTACAAACAGCGTAATACACAAATATATGAAAAGTGGCCTTTGGTCGAATACCATATAGGCTTACCTTGAATACTCGATCCCAACGAATCCTTTAAAGCTCCTTAATGTCGGCTACAACAAAAAGCACACATCATCATGGCCTTAAAGAGCATTCGGCCAACCTTAGATCAAAGCCCACTATAGATTTCGGTATAGTTATTAAGAAGAACTCAAAACCGATTGCTAGGAGAGAACTTACTTACCACTACGCCAGCACCCTTTAGAGAAACGACTTCTAGATCCAAAAAGAAAAAGTTTTGGCACCTTAATGATGAAAAGAGATCACGCCAAAGTGGAGGGAATTTATGCTTGGAGGATTCGGCAATAAAGAACAGGGGTAGAGGGGTTTCAGCTTTTGTCAATAATGGAAGAAAGAATAGTTATTGGGGAAGATGATGATTTCGAATGAACAAAGCAAAGAAGAAAAGATACCTATGGCTACTTCAACATTCAGTTTTGGCTTCAAAGAAAAGAGAGGAAAAGAGAACCTCTTTTGACTAAAAACTTTCGGTCAAAGAGGAGAATGAAGAAAAGAAATCCCAAGAGCTGATCATCCCCTATTTATACTACCCAAATTCGGCACACCTATCTCCATTTATCAAATCCCAATTTAATCTCTTATTTTATCTCTTAATTACCTATTCAAAATAAATACAATAAATCTACAATTATCCTTTTATCAGCTCATTCAAAATAACTTGAATTAATCCTTACTTTTTCAAATAAAATATCACCATAATTATCTTCTATCTACTCATCTAAACTAAATAAAATAAATCAACCTTTATTCAAAATAAATTGAATAAACCAACATTTATCTTGCCTTATAGCCGAATTTCCAATAAATAATAACCAAGCTTATCACCTCCTAAAATAAATAAAATAAAATCTTATTTATCTCCTATTCTTAGCCAATAATAAATAAAATAACCAAGCATTATCCTCATATATTTGAGAGTCCAAATGTCGTCCCACTAGCTCTCTCCTTAACGCCAAAGACCAAAAATAAAAACATCAAAATTCCGCTTCCCACGCGACTTGAACTCAAGACTCGCAGCGTCATTCCCAGAGCCTTAAGTGGCGCCTTGCCCACCACTTTACCAGTGCATTTCTTATGCCATCACTCCACAACTTATTCTTTTAAGGCGTACCTAGCCAAGCTCCCTCTTCTTGACGCAAAAAGTGAAAATAACAGCACTCCTTATGCTGCCATCAAGACTCGAACCTAAGCCCTTTTGCCCTGGTCATGGCGTCATTCACCAAGGCCCTAAGTGGCTCCTTGCAACCACTTTACCAAGGTCTTTCTTATGTCCAAAAACGCCTAAAACTTCCCTTAAGGCCTCTTTAGCCCAATTCCCCTTTTTAACGCCAAAATAAAAGTCTCCAATGCTTCCCACGTTGCTCGAACCTCCTCCCCCTTGGCACTCCCTTTGACGCAACCTTCTCCCCTTGCACCCTTGCGCCTTCATGCCACTTTACCACATGGTTCCTTGTGTCATGCTTCACATGAAATTCCTTTTAAAGCCTCATTTACCTAGCTCCCCCCTTTTTAACTTAAAAACCAATAATTTTCCAAAGCTTTCTCTTCCATCCTAGAATTCTAAAAACCCTTAATACACTTCCAAACACTGCCAAAACCTACTAACTCATGAGTTATGCACGAACGCATAACCCCTAATCTAGGATGTTACACATTATTTACACACTTGAATTCAAGAGAAAGTTGTAGAGAGAAAATTCTCTAAAGAGGTTATTCCAGAAAATTTCTAGAGACATTTTTCTGATTTACAACTTGACCCAAAAGTTTAGAGAAATTGCTAAATTATCCCACTAGTAATTTTTGTGAAAAATTTTCTGATTCGAAGCGAGCCCACACTCGGCAGACGTGAACTTGAGGATAGCGGAGAAGACTACTCGGTCGAAGCGCTCATACTAGACGAATCGAAAAGGTACAATTTTGATTAAGTGTTTATTACTTTAGATATCGCAACCAAGATCTTGTTTTGGAAAAAAATTTAAAACTCCGGTTTTTCCCTAAATTTATTTTCCTTCGCGTTTTTCAAACCCGTTTTTCCAACATTTAATGGGGTGGACAGCTAACCCTAGTTAATATTAACTAGGGTTTCCACCACCTATACTCCTAATTAGACAAGGAGTTCGATTTTCTAGTTGAAATAAATTTCTACAATTCAACAAAGGTTTTACCTTCTTCCTATAAATAGATGACACTGGTAGAGCTACAAACACGACTTTAAGATAATGTTACTTTGTCGGAAAATAGAGAGAATTTATTCTTAACTTAAATATATTTTTTCCGGAATAACAATTCTTGTGGTTTCTATTTAAGAAGAGAATTTTTGTTTTCATCCTAAAAGAAAAGAAAATTGTTTCTATTTTTTTGTGTTTGATTTGAATCGTCCAAGCCCATACTCGAAGTAATTCGTGGTACGAGAATAGTGGAGAATATCATTTGGTTGAAAGCCGAGAACAATAAGGGTCCGCCTATTTAAAAACACAAGAACGATTTCGGTCTAGGATTTATTATTATAAATATTACAAACCGGGTCGATTTTCAATTTTTTTTATTTTCCGTTATGCAAGGAAACCATTTTCAAAGCTAATTTTTCCAACACTAGGCTCATACTTGACCCCTGGCACCTTAGATCACCTGAAAAATGTTTCTAAATAGTTTTAAGTTGATTTTAAAACTTCAAAATGTTTTTATATTATTTTTTAATTTTATTTAAATTTTTTAAGTTATAAATTATGATGAAACTCCCATTTTTCTCAACCTGAGTGAATTCATTTTAAGTCGATTACCCAAATCGATTTATAATCATATTAATCTTTCTAAAATTTTCCAATTTGATTTAAAGAACACTAGTACATAGTGAAATGGTTGTTTTCATGAAAGAAAATTTTTGTTAATTCTGAAAATTTCTGGTAGCAACTTTCATTCATACCATACATTAGGAAAAGTGAGAGGTGTTATAGAAACCATTGTTACAACATCACTTTCAACAACAAAAAAAGTTCAACATCTGCAAAGTAGTGTGCTTTTTCAACTTTATTCGATGAAGAGGCGAAAACATTACAAAGAAAACATGACCCATAAAATGATCTAATCGAGAATATAGCCAAATATAAAACAAAATTAAGCACCAAAGCTCATCAACTCTTATTTCCACACTATCAGCATGCTCGCATCCAACCAAGGGAGCCATACTGCCACAAGGACCTTGATAGTAAGCTCTAGCAACCAACTTGAATGTCAAAAGATCACCGAAAGGGAATGAAGCAAGCCATCAAAAAGCAGATATGGTGCGATGTCACCACACCTCAATCTCTTCCCATTTAGCAACAGCCAAGGTGGCGAAGTGGACTTGGACGAACATTATAGCTTGGGCAAGAAAAGGGATACAGTGCTCTATCAAAACACGAGAAGATTCCAAGAGGCAACGATGATAAAGGGCTCCAATCAAGATCTCTTCTAAGAAAGACTACCTTATCCTAATAGGTAAATTAAAAAATATGACAAAGAGAGTAAAAAATTATTATGTCGAAGGAGAATTGAGTGAGGGAAATGAATTTTTTTTTTAAAAAGAGAGAAGACAAGAGAGTGAGAATCGACGAAAGAGTTCAGTTGGCAAAGGAAAAACAATGGACCATTAATGCAAGTGGCGACCGATTATTCACAAAACAACAAGGGAAAGTTTAGCTAAAGAGAAGAGGAATTCTGATACATGCCCAGATGGGGTGAAATTTATTAAATTCCATTCACAGAAGCTATCAATTTTCAAGATTGGAAAATCAACAAACTTGTGACAACTTTTTGGATGGGATCCAGGCATTTTTGGGTTGAGATGTCTTCATGGAATTCGAATATCTATCTCTTAGCTTCAAAAATACAGTTTGAATCACTCGATTTTTAGTTTGGGAGCTCAAGTTATTATTGTTTTAATAAAGACTACATGAGCAAAATTTTTTAACGTAATTATAACGAGAATTACGAGTTTCGGGCTTTTAATTCAAGTTTAAATCATACTGTTTTCAAGTTTTGGGCTTAATTTTTATTATACATGAGCCCAATATTGTATTTATCAGCTCTAATTATTTCATTATTTTATTATTCCGATTTTTTAATAATTATTAAGTTGTTTAAGTTATTTAGGAGTTTTATGTAAACAAGAAAGTTTAGTTTAAAACTACTTCTTGTTTAGATTAATTAGAGTTTTAGTATACTTAAGAGTTTTATTTAGATTTATTTAGCTAGCCTATATATAGGCCTTTGCATTATACACAAATCATTGAATTCATTATTATTCAACTTCTTTTTTGAGTTAATAAATTCTCTTTGAGTTTTCTTTCCAAGAATTTCTCTTGGATTTCTTTTAGAAGAGTTTTGACAATCTTTTCAGATTGTGGGGATCATCTTCAAACTTTTTCTTGCCAAGTTTGCTTTATTGGAGGGGAAATTAGAGTCGCTTGAAGGGAGTTTTGGATTCTTCATGTTTCCAAGGCTTCTTAGGACTTCTACACGCCATGTTCTATCTTTTCCATTTATCTTCTTTATTTGCTTCCTTATTATTCTAATCTTTGATTTATTATTTTATTTTAGTTATTTATTTTAATTGTTTTATCTGACTTGGATTCGATTTCGTTTCAGGTTGTGTCAAAATTCAAGTTTCTTTCCGAACGTCTAAAGCCCTAAGTCAAACCGGCAACTTGAACAAACTTTACGATCTGCTTCTGCATTCATCCGTCTCATTCTTATCAAATTCAGAGATACAAATTATATATATTATAGTTCTTACAAGGTGATTAATGAGTTTATAACATATATATTATATTGGTTTGTTTATAATGTTTAATCCAAATATTTCTTTTATTACATAGACTTGTCATTTAGAGTCATGTATCTTGAATCTTAAGGGGGTTTGATTCTTTGTATCTTGTTATAAAGCTCAAGAAAACTAATGTGTGAATGTTGATCTTTCTATTAACATCATTATAGGGTATATGAATAATTATGGAGCTCATCAGGGCGTGTGGGGACTTGAAGCACCGAGCTAGGGCCTTACCTACAACCATGGTATCACTTGATTGATACCTCTCTTTTGAGTTTTGTAGGTCTACCAAAGTGCTTCCAACTTTTCCCGAAGGAGTTGACCCCACAACAAAATTAAAACCAAAGATAAATATATATAATTGAATAAAAAAATTACATACATGAATGTAGCACATCAAAAATCATATATAAAATTACACATTAAATTAAAATTTATGTATAATTTTAAGAGTCATATATATTTTTAGTTTTAATGTTTTTATTGACCCACTAGTGGACTCAAAGTGTAGCTTAATCGGGAACCCAATTAAAACAGGACGAAGCACATCAATGGCAATTAACGCACAAAAAAAAAGCAATTTAAAAAAAAAAAAAAAAGGAATATTAAAATGATGATAAAGAGACATGGTGGGGATGGCGGCTAAGTGAAGTGTGAAAATGAAGATCCACTTGATTTTAAGATAGTTAATGGGTTTAGTAGAATTTATCCCAATATAAAGTATTTGGTTTGACTAATCTTTGATTTCTTTCTTTCATTTACTTTATCATTATCGTCATGACTATTTCTACTAAAACTGTAAAACCTTGGACTTCCCACCTTCACTGGTTCTCAATTCATACTACAATTTTTTTTTCTTTTTATTATTTTTATTTTTATGAAAATTAAAAAAAAAAAGAGAGCCTTTTCTTTTTCAAAAAAACAGAGAGTTTTTATTATGTGATTCATTAATAAAATATTGGATTTTAGTTTTGATAATTAAATATTAATCCTAATCCTAACAATCTCAATTGTAAATAATAATTTAAATAGTAAAAATGAAACTTAACCATAGTAATTAGTAAAAAGGATAATAAAACTTCTTTTTTTTAATTTTTGTAAGTTGCAATAATAATTAGAAGCTTTTTTTAAAATAAATAAGTAGAAGTTATATCTTAGATACATTGGGTAGTATATAAATTTATACATGGCTAACAAAAATAGAATTACTTGTTTTCATTGACAGTTAATCAATTAAAATATAAACTTATAATAATATGATAATAACCTTTTTTTAATTCAAAAATAAAATTTTACATGTACGAAGAGGAGCAATGATGCACTTTAAAACTGTACTTTTTTTAATTAAAAATAGCTAAATTGATTAATAAAGTACTCTTACGATGTGATTTTTTTTTTTTTTTTTTTTTTTGGTTTGTCTACTTGATAGAGTTGTGATTGATAAAGGTGGAGATGGGCCTCTAAAAGTAGATAGTCCAGTTTCCGACTTCAAAATTGATGTGATTTACCCAGACCTTGTTGATACTATGATAGAATACGGGAAGAATAGAGAGAAAGATGGAGTCTAATATTATCAAGAGTGGAGATGGAGAGAGTTGAGGGTAAATTGGCAGGGTATAGTCTAGTATACTTGAGAGTTAATTCATTCTTCATCGTCGTCTTTAGGGTATTTATAGGTAGGGTCCCATGTAGAATAGTGTTAATGTATTGGACTCACCATCAAGTCATCATTCCGGAATGCATGGAACGGATGTCTTCGATGGGATGAGAATGTCTGTGACGAAACAAATGTTGTCATTCATTGTGATTCGATGGTATAGAGCAGTTAAACCCACGTGGGCTTTGATGACCAAAAAGATCACGTTCTTAATAGAAAGTCGGATGACTAGAAGAACAAATAGTTTACTTCCTTGAATGGTTACCCTTTGCTTGTCCAGGTGGTTAGGACGCACCTCCTCCCGATGACATTCCAATTTGGCAAGTAAGGTACGTCCCTCGAATGACCTTTCCATCTGCCACATGTCCCATTCGTGGATAGGTATAACAAACCTAATTTCTATAAATTGTGAAAGTAATTCAATTGACACCTACGATATTTCAAGATTAATATATTTTAGTAGACAAAAATTAATTTACCCAAACTTTTGAGATCTTTAAAGCATAAGGATCTATGTGTGAGAAATTGCCACATATACTTAGAAGCTTTCTAATCCAATTCAAATCTCATTGATTGGTTCTCTTAGTTCTCTCTCTTCATTTGTTCACTCTATAAAAGCCATACAAATAAGATGGGTTTCAAAAATCTCTGGCGGGTCGTAAGGGTCTCAGGTTGCTCATTTTGGGTAGAAGTGATGGCTTTGGGTTGATGGATCCAATAGAGGTGATGTTGTAGATTAGACACATACATACAGTTAGAAAACTAAAATACAAATAAAAAAATCTGGTAAAATGCTAAAAAAATCCAAACAAATTTTATCTTCCTTTATCTTTTGTTTGGCTTATGTGTTTTTGTTAGGGACAACAAATACATATACTTCGTTTAATTTAATATTTCTAAAGATGCTTATTTTTTTGGCAAAGTTTTTTATTCTTGAAAAATTGGAGGCCGATGAGAATACATAATGGGTTTTGTTATGTATTATTTTTCTCTTTTTTGAACTTTGGGCCTTGGTTTGTGTTTTTGGAGAGATTTAAAATAGCCCTTACAAGTTGAATAGAGGTGTATGTATGACCTTCTCTTTTTCTTTTTTCTTTTTTTATTAAATTTTGTTTTATTTTCTCGTGTTTTAAATTTGGAGTCGATTTGGTCGAGGATCTTGACGTTATTATCTCTTTGTACTTGTTTGTTGTGAATTAATTGCTACATATGAGTGATTCCTTTAAGAGCAAAGTCAAACAAACCTAAGTGAGTTCATAAGACATTAAGGGCTAGTTTAGCATTTCTTTTGAGAAGTACTTTTAAAAGGTATAGTGAAAAAGTAATTTTGAGAAGTATTTTTCAAAAGTTTAATTTAAGATTTAAGTATTTAGTATTGATATCAAAAAGTGCTGCTTTTGATAAATAAAATGTTATTTTAGACATTATGTGATAAAATAATAAATATGCATTTAATTAATGTTCAAATTAGTTAATATTATGATATCTTAGTAAGAATATAAAAAATTATTTTTTTATAATTTGTTGTTAATATTTTAATATATGAAATATAAATTTTAATTATTTTTTAAGCAATTAATATTAATTATTCATAAAATTTAATATGAATATATAAACTATATTTTAAATAATAAAATATGACCAATAAAAATTTAAATATATAATATTATATATTTAAAATAAATTTTAATAAGAAAATAATTACATACACCATATAAATATTATATAAAATACATTATAAGTGTTAAAACTGTCATTTATTTTTAAAAGCACTTTTGCCGAAAGCAAAAACTAAAAAAAAACTTATTTTACTTTTGGGTTAAAAATCACTTTTCAGAAGCACTTTTCAAAAGCACTTTTGACTCAAAAAGTTGTCTGTTTAGCATTACTTCTGGCTTCAAAAGTGCTTTTGACCCCAAAATCACTTTTGAGAAGCAATACTAAATAAAGCCTAAATCTATCTCAGTGGTGGGACTAAATTCCCTCATCATTGTTTTTGAACTACAAATATGTATACAGTTTGTCATGCTTTTGTAAATATTGTATATTAGATTTACATTTTCCATGTTATATAGTTACTATATTACTATAAATTGTATGCATCATGTAGACCTTTTGTTATAGTTGTACACTCGCTATATGCTCATATGTTTTTTTCGATAATTTAAGAGCAATGACATCTGTAGGTATTTTGTTGAGAAAAAATGAGTTGAGACTTGTCTAGTGGCACTCGGCATTGTCAACTGTAAACTACCACTAAGGTGGTTAAAAATTTGCCTTATTTGGTTTGACAATTTAATAAAGAAAATCTTAAGATCTAGTTGTGGGCTATTATTTTTAAGATACTTTGGTCCAACTATATAAACCAATCCTTGGAGTTTGAAGATTGGATTAGATTCGTGTGAATAAATTAAGTCCTTAGAATGTGAAGATCAAATCGAGATAGTGATACTGATTTTGGAGAGCATATCTTCAAGTGATTTTATTTTTTATTGTTATTGATGTAATAATTATTTTCACGGAGTTACTTTGTATTCACTTAGATTTTATGTTAACAAGCAAAAATTGATATGTGTTAAGCTTTATCTAGGTTATGTAATGAGAGCTTATTGAGTGCATTCTAATCTATTCATTGAGGAATTGCTTTGTGAAAGAGTTCAAATTGCTATTGTAAACATTATTGAGTATTTATTGTCCAAGTTCTTTGGAGGAGGATTTGGAGGTGAGTGTTCTAATATTTAGGTACAAAGGTGAGATCTCTATATTTGGGAGTGATAAAGTGTGAATCAATTGTTGTATTCGTGTTAAAAGATAGTGGAATTAGTCACTAAGCTAGGCTCCGCAGATGTAAGGAAACCAAACTGCATAAACAAACCTCTATGTTATTATTGTTTTGTTTGCATTGTTTTTCGCAGTGCCAAGCCGTAGTGGCCACTGCAGTCTAGCACTTCCCTTGCAATTTTCTTTTTGAACAAATAGGTAACTTCAAGTAGCAACAATTGATAGGTGAGATCTCTATACTTGGGAGTGATAAAGTGTGAATCAGTTGTTGTATTTGTGTTCAAAGATAGTGGAATTAGTCACTGAGCTAGGCTCCACAAATGTAAGGAAACCAAACTGCATAAACAAACCTCTATGTTATTATTGTTTTGTTTGCATTATTTTTCGCAGTGCCAAGCCGTAGTGCCCACTGCAGTCTAGCACTTCCCTTGCAATTTTCTTTTTGAACAAATAGGTAACTTCAAGTAGCAACAATTGGTATTAGAGTAAACACTTAACATATTTAGTGGTGAATCCTGATGGTGCTTTTTGCTGACAATGGAAGGTTCATCAATTACTTGTCCCTCTATGTTGGAGATTGGAAATTATCTCAACTGGAAGACTAGAATGAAAGGCTATATTAAACTGTCAATGAGAAGGCATGGTAATCTGTTCTCATTGGCTGGAAAGATCCTACTATTGATACTGAAGTTGGAAAGGTTCCTAAGCCTGATGTACAATGGACTACTGAAAAAGAGAGAGTTGCAAATGCAAACTCTAAGGCCTTGTATGTCAATTTTTTGTGGCATTGATATGCAAGAGTTCAAGTGTATTTTAAAGTGCACAGTTGCAAAGGGAGCATGAGAAATACTTCAAACTTCTAATGAGAGAACTAATACGGTCAAGCAATCCAAGCTGCAAATGCTAACCACCATTTGAGACCTTGAGAATGTAAGATTCTGAGACAATTGGAGAGTTCCATGCCAAGTTGTATGACATGTCAAATCAGGCTTTTGCTTTTGGAGAAAAGTATTCGAACTCTAAATTGGTAAGGAAGTTCTTAAGGCCACTTCTTGAAAAATTCTCTATCAAAGTGACTATTATTGAAGAGGCCAAAGATCTGAGAGTTTGAAGATTGATGAGTTGATAGGATCTTTACAATCTTTGGAGCTAAATCTGGATGAGTCCAAGAAGGTTAAGTCTAAGGGAGAAAAGAGCATTGCACTCCAAGTTGCTGATGAAGTGCCAATTCCCAATGCCTCTGCTATAGAAGAACTTCAAGAGCAAATTACTCTACTTACACATAACTTCAATAAAGCTTTTAAAAGGCAAACTAGGAGGTCAAGAAGTTTGAGACACCAAATAACACTCTTAAGAACAAGATAAAAAGTGTTGCTGTCAAAGAGGATAATGAAAAAGAAAAGAAGAAGGGCATCCATTGTCTTGAGTGTCTTGGCTATGGACATATCCAGAAAAAGTGTGCTAACACTCTTAAGAAGAAAAAGAAGGTGTTATGTGCATCATTGAGTGATGAAGACACTTCAAGAAATTCTGAATCCGATGAGGAACAAGTGAACAACATTGTTGCTTTCACGTTGAGTGTGATGTTTGGTTCTGAGGTTGAGACAGATAATGATTCTGACAGAGGTTCTGATAGGGAGTTCCTAAATACATACAAGACCATACTGAGTAAATGGGAACAAGTGTGTGAGTTGAGATTTTTATAATTTAGTTCCTGAGCTTTAATTAACAATTTTCTTAGTTGAATTACTTATTCGATCTTCAATATATTTTCATACCAACTTCGTACATCTTCCTATTTTATTCTTACAAACTCGTTTTGAGGAAATGAGGTTCTGAAATTGCCTTTTCTGACACCGCCTAAAATTGGGTTGTTACAAAACCAAAATACTATTATACCCCTACTAAAAATCTCTTTTATAATGTCGAAAGACCTAAAATGACACCAAAATGCCCCTTAAAACCATTTTAAAATATGGGATTTTTTTTATAGTGTTGTCGTGATTGTGAAAATTCATTGTCGCGACAATGGCTTGTGGTCGCGATAATGGAGTCTTTGTCTTCAAGGTTTCATTCCAAATAGTGGAGGTGTCATTGAGACCGTGGCAATTCATCATCACAACAACAATTGTTCTTGCATAGTTCTCCACACCATTAGGGTGCCTAATCATGCCATCATCCATAAGGACCCTATAATGATATTTTCATACAAGTAAGCTCACATTTAGAGGAACACAATGTCAATTCTCAAAATATATGTAAAAATACTTAAAAATTATATTTATTATAACTCTTACTATTTATATAAAAACACACAAATAAATCTAAATATAACCCGAAAACAAGCTCTGAAAATGGTCTAATTTACCATGTTAATTTATGACGCATCATCCACCTATAAGGATTTCACATCAAAACACCATTCTCCATTTGTAGACTTCAGAGCCTCAATACGATTTTGTCTACATCGTGCCCCTGGGCGGCTATGAAAATACTTGATGTTCTTGTTATCATTATCCAAGTGTATCCCGGCTTCAATTTACATGGCAGTTCTTTTTAATTAAGAATTTCCTCTAATTCCGACCTCAAGGATAGCTCTAACTCTAAAAGACTATGACTATTAGTTGTTCAAGGGCCAGTTGAATCCCTTTTAATCGCGCCATAACCCTTCTCTTTCGCACATTCAAGTTGCCCAAAACCTCTTAGCTTCATACTTAATCAGTAAAAGTCGTAAGAGTATCATCAATATTACTTTAACAAGACCTATAAGTAAATTATGGGATAACCATCCAGCGAAGAATCTAAAATGTCCTACTGGTTCTGTCCCCACTTTCCGGTGTAACTTAATAAGCAGAGGACACTCATCTTGTTTAAGTTTATGGATATTGTCGAAACCATTTTTTTGTTTGAAAAATGGGCTGACTTTAAAAAGGAAAACGGAGTCGCCACCAATCTTTTTTGAAGTGTGGTTGGGTCACCTTTTAAAACATTTTGGTTTACGAATTTTGAGAAAACAGGTCCGGGAGTCGGTTACGCACGAGGAAGGATTAACACCCTCGCAACGCCCAAAATTGGTACCTTATTGACTAATTAATGTCCTAATATCGAAAATTGAAAGAGATTTTAAAATACGAATCCTTGAGAAAGTGTTTGGATAATTCGAATTGGATATCGAAATTCTCTTGTTCCGAAAAGATGAAATACAATATCCAGCACGATAGGATACGATGTTTCAAACCCTCGATACCAAGATCATTTCATGATTTCCAAAACTCATGCATTGCAATTTAAAAAAGGGTATTCCACTATTTGGCCAAACTAAAAAAATCGAAACCCAGCACGATTGGGCACGATTCCTCGAATTCCCAAATATGAAATATTGCATTTATTTAAGAAAACCCAGTCAAAATCTCTAAAGGATATTTGGTCATTTGGACGAATAGAAAATCGAAACCCAGCACGATTGGGCACGATCTCTCGAACTTCCAAACACAAAACATTGCCTTATTTTAAAAAGGCGATCAGAATCTTTAAAGGACATTTAGTCATCTAGACGAACAAAAAATCGAGACCCAGCACGATTGGGTACAATTTCTCGAACTTCCAAACACGAAATATTACCTTTGTGAAACCATTTTTATGAGTTTTTTAAAAAAAAATGTGGTAAAAGAAAAGTTGAAGTAATCTTTAAAAATACAAAATCGGTTTAAACGTGAAAACGGTCATACTTAGCGAATGATGATAGTGTGAACTCGATGATAATAAAATGACAATAATAAAGGTAATAGGAAAAAAAATCTAAGATAAACAATAATGTTAAAAATAATAATAATGGAAAAAAAAGTTTAAAATGGAAAACAAAATAATAAATATAGTAATAATAGGTTAAAAATAAAAATAATACTATTAATAAAAATAGGTTAATAGGTTTAAAATAAAAAAAATAAGATTAATAATAAAAATAGTAATCATATTAAATTTAATAGTATAAAAAAAGTAGCAGTAGATAAAATAAAAGTAATATTAATAGTAATAAAAATAATAGAAATGATAAAAAATAGCAATAACAATGTAGGTAATAATAATAATAATAATACTAATAATAGTAAACCTAATAATAATAATAATAATAATAATAATAATCATAAATGTAATAAATATAATAGTATATATAATAATAATAACAGTACTAATAATAATAACAATAATAATAGTAGTAAGAAAAAAAAAAGTAATGAAATAATAATATTGATAATAGTAAAAATAAAAATATTAAGTAATACATGTAAAAATCACTAAATAAGACTAAATTAAAAGGAAAATAAAATTAAAGAGCCAAATTTAAAAGGAAAAAAAGGTTGGGGGCCCCTCTGTAACACGTGTGTGAATAGGGGGACTAATTGGGAAATTATTCCCATTCCCCAAAACGCGGCGTCCCGACAGGGACCAGAATGAAACAAATGTAAAAATTTCAGGCCCAAATTAAAGCCAGAAAAACCTAATTGAACAGGACCAAAAAAGCGAAAGGACCAGGGCTGTAAATAGCCCATTTCTTTAAGAAACGCGCGGATCCCTTCCCTGGAGCGGGTCAAAGCGCAGGTCAGAGGTCTAAAACGACGTCGTTTTGGCCTCTGAACCCCATCTTCAAAACGACGACGTATTGTGTAGTTATAAAAGTCAATTTTTTTTTGAAAAAAACTCATTTCCTTCATTCTGAAACAAAAACAGGGAGAGAGCTCTCTCCCTTCTCCCCTGCCCTCGGCGATCTCCGGTGGGAGCTCTGGCGGGATTCCGGTCGTCCACCACCGTCGCCGGCCACCGTACACGGTGGCCGAAATTCAAAAAACATGTAAGTTTCCCCCTTTTTTTTTAAACGTATTTTATATATATATATATATCGTATGGTTTTTTAAAAAATAAAACAAAATAACAGAACAGTATCCGAAAATGAAGATAAAAGAAAAAAATAAAAGAAAACCTTCTTCTTTGTATTGATCTCTGTTTATTCTGTAAAAATTGCTCTATTGCCTTTTTTCTCTTAAAAAAAAAATCAAATCCCCCCCATTTTACACTGTTTCGTGTGGCTTTTTATAGCCTTTTGTTTACAATATTTTCCCTGTTTTATAAGATTGAGCGTCGTGGTGGAGCACGCTGCTGAGAGGAGTCGTGCGGCGTGGGGGCATGGCTTTGCTGGCGAGAGACGTGCGGCGCGAGGGGACTTCCAGCAGCTGACCTAGGGTTCCTTCCTTTTGGGTTTAGGCCACTTTGTTTTGGGCCCTGTCTTGTTGTTTTTTTTAAATTTGGGTCTGCTGTTGCTTTGGTACTGTTTATTGGGCTCCGGGTTTTAAAATTGGACCTTACAGCTGCCCCTCTTTGCTCGTTGTCGTGTAACGAGAGTAGATCAAAGACTTTAAGAGGACCAATTTTACCCAGTCTTGCTAAGTATTGACTCTTCTTTCCTTTTCAAGTAGCCCCGCTTTAACCCGCTACATCTTTAGGGGTATAAGAATTTTGTTTCGATCTGCTCTACTCCTGCTCAGTGGAGATAAGATCTGCTATCTTCAGCCTGTTACCCTACTGCTTAAGGGATTAAGGCTTATCGTCTTCGAACTTCTCCACTACTGCTTAGGGGAGATAAGATCTGCAATCTTGACTGTTGCTCCCCGCGCTAGGGGATTAAGGCTCATCGTTTTCGATCTGTTCCTCTCTGCTCGGTGGGATAAGATCTGTAATCTTCAGCCTGTTACCCTACTGCTTAGGGGATCAAGACTCATCGTTTTCGATCTGTTCCACTCCTGCTAAGTGGGATAAGATCTGTAATCTTCAGCCCGTTACCCTACTGCTTAGGGGATCAAGACTCATCATTTTCGATCTGTTCCTCTCTGCGCCAATGGGATAAGATCTGTAATCTTCAGCCTGTTGCCCTACTGCTTAGGGGATTAAGGCTCATCGTTTTCGATCTGTTCCACTCCTGCTCAGTGGGATAAGATCTGTAATCTTCAGCCCGTTACCCTACTGCTTAGGGGATCAAGACTCATTGTCTTCGATCTGCTCCACTCCTGCTCAGTGAAGATAAGATCTGTAATTTTCAACCTGTTACCCCCCTACGGTTGGGGATTAAGGCCCATCGTCTTCGATCTGTTCCACTCGCCGGTGGGATAAGATCGTAATCTTGACTGTTACCCTCATCGCTTATGGGATTAAGGCTCATTGTCTTCGATCTGCTCCACTCCTGCTCAGTGAAGATAAGATCTGATCTCTTTAGCCTGCTCCACTCCTGCTCAGTGGAGATAAGGCTATAATCCTCAGTCTGCTCCATTGCCAATACATGGAGATAGAACTGGCCATCTTCGATTTGCTCCACTCCTGCTTAGTGGAGATAAGATCTGCTATTTTCAGCCTGTTACCCTACTGCTTAGGAGATTGAGGCTGATTGTCTTTGATCTGCTCTACTCCTGCTCAGTAGAGATAAGATCTGTAATTTTTGATCTGCTCCACTCCTGCTCAGTGGAGATAAGATCTACTTTCTTTAGCCTGCTCCAATCCTGCTCAGTGGAGATAAGGCTATAATCTTCAGCCTGCCCATTGTCGATACATGGAGATAAGACTGGCCATCTTCGATCTGCTCCACTCCTGCTCAATGGAGATAAGATCTGCTATTTTCAGCCTGTTACCCTACTGCTTAGGGGATTGAGGCTCATTGTCTTCGATCTGCTCTACTCCTGCTCAGTAGAGATAAGATCTGTAATTTTCAGCCCATTACCCTACTGCTTAGGGGATCAATACTCATCGTTTTCGATCTGTTCCACTCATGCTCAGTGGGATAAGATATGTAATCTTCAGCCCGTTACCCTACTGCTTAGGGGATCAAGACTCATCATTTTCGATCTGTTCCACTCCTGCTCAGTGGGATAAGATCTGTAATCTTCAGCCTGTTACCCTACTGCTTAGAGGATTAAGGCTCATTGTCTTCGATCTGCTCCACTCCTACTCAGTGGAGATAAGATCTGTAATTTTCAACCTGTTACCCTACTGGTTAGGGGATTAAGGCCCATCGTCTTCGATCTATTTCACTCCTACTCAGTGGGATAAGATCTGTAATCTTTATCCTGTTACCCTACTGCTTAGGGGATTAAGGCTCATTGTCTTTGATCTGCTCCACTCCTGCTCAGTGAAGATAAGATTTGTAATTTTCAACCTGTTACCCTACTGGTTAGGGGATTAAGGCCCATCGTCTTCGATCTGTTCCACTCCTGCTCAGTGGGATAAGATTTATAATCTTCAGCATGTTACCCTACTGCTTAGGGGATTAAGGCTCATTGTCTTCGATCTGCTCCACTCCTGCTCATTGAAGATAAGATCTGCTTTCTTTAGCCTTCTCCACTCCTGCTCAGTGGAGATAAGGCTATAATCCTCAGTCTGCTCCATTGCCAATACATGGAGATAAGACTGGCCATCTTCGATCTGCTCCACTCCTGCTCAGTGGAGATAAGATCTGCTATTTTCAGCCTGTTACCCTACTGCTTAGGGGATTGAGGCTCATTGTCTTCGATCTGCTCTACTCCTACTCAGTAGAGATAAGATTTATAATTTTCGATCTGCTCCACTCCTGCTCAGTGGAGATAAGATCAACTTTCTTTAGCCTGCTCCACTCCTGCTCAGTGGAGATAAGGCTATAATCTTCAGCCTGCCCCATTGTCGATACATGGAGATAAGACTGGCCATCTTCGATCTGCTCTACTCCTGCTCAGTGGAGATAAGATCTGCTATTTTCAGCCTATTACCCTACTGCTTAGGGTGTTAAGGCTTACTGTCTTCTGTAACTCCCATCAATTTTGCTACCTTGTCCTCTGGGGAACCTGCCTGTAGAATTGATTTCATGGGATCTATGCTTATTCCAATACGATTAGGATGTCATGATTGAAAAATGCTCCTAACCAATGTATTGCGAATGAATGGATGAATGCAAAATGTCATGAGCATGATCCAATTTTTTAACTTTTGGGCTATCATTGCTCGCTGTTTGTTAGGGCGATATCCCCGATGTATGTCTTCTTGTTCAGCTGACATTTCCAACAGAGAATCTAAAGATGTAGTCATTGCTTAGATCCTATATTTCTCAAGCGTTCCCCACCCTTTAAGCCTGGTGAGTTCTAAATAATTATCTTGTTTTGGATTCTTGTATTATTTAGAGACTCTCAGAGTTATACGCGAAACTTCTTTTGTGAAAGCATTATTAGTCCACTAATCTTTATTTCAACGCAAAATGCTTGAAAGAGATCATAACAATGGACAAGAAAGAAATTAATTAGGGGCATAGCTCGAAACAAATAAATTAAGCAATGATTGCAAATACAATCAAGAAGGAAATTTATTGGTAGTGTAATTTGAAACGAGCAAATTCAGAATGGGTAAGATGGGAACTAGGTGCCCCAGATATCGTAGCCTGAGCTTCTCTGTTCAAACTTCTTGAGGACCATTTTAAGCTCAATATGTGTTTAGAGGATCTAGAGTACTTTGCCGATGCCTCAAGACGTAACATACTTCCTCATTGTTAAATCAAGCATAGCAATACCACTGTATGCCCCACTTCCGATCAAAATTTGAGCCACCCTTTTCGGATTTTCGACTCAAAGCCCTTTGGTCTCAAGGCGCCCTTTGTGGGTTTTCACCTTGGCCTCTCCGTTTTTTTTTTGCGGAAAGCCCCAAAGCGCCCTTTGCGGGTTTTCGCCTTGGCCTATTTCCTTCTTAAGCGCAGTGTTTCTTGACTGAGCCTGCATTAATTGGGTTGGCTGACTCTTGCCATCCATCTCGGCTAGTATCAATGCTCCCCCAGAACAGGCATTCTTTTCAACATAAGGTCATTCCCAATTAGGCATGCACTTTCCCCTGAAGTCCTTTTGCATATGGAGGATCTTTTTCAATACCTAGTCTCCTTCATGGCACACTCTGGGGTGGACTTTTTGTTGTAAGCCCGCATCACTCGCTTCTGGTACATTTGACCATGACGGATAGCTCTTAACTTTTTCCTCAATCAGATTCAGTTGATCATACCGAGATTGAACCCATTCCTCTTCATCCAACTTCAGCTCTGACAAAATCCGGAGATAAGGAATTTCAACCTTGATGGGCAAGACTGCCTCCATCCCATAAACCAATAAGAAAGGTGTTGCCCCGGTGGAGGTCCTGGCCAACATTCGAGAAGCATAGAGGGTAAATGGTAACTAGTCTATGTCAATCTTTACAAGTTTCAATCATCTTTCAAAATCTTTTTGGATGGTTTCTTTCATTTCTTTCTTTTCCCTTTTTTTTTTGAATTCGAACTTGAATTCGAAGTTGAAATTGAACTTGATGACGGTTGACTTTGTAACTTTGCCATATGAACCGACTTTCACCCTCTTAATGAAATAATTGACAATCACAAAGATGAATAGGCGTGATGCTTTTGCCGAGATCGTCCCTGTAACATCTATGCCCCACGTATAGGAAAAAAAATAGAGGAAGCATATAATTCATGTCTTCTCAATTTGGCATTCTGATGCAATCTCCCTTTCATGGTAGACCAGCAGTACCCGAACCTTATAATCGACCTGGCTATCGAAAAACTCAGCATATACCTTTTCGAACACTCCATAGCCTCTTCGTACCTAGGCATATCTTGATGCGACCATGCGTAGACATCTTTGAATTCTTGGAATAACTCAATAACATCTCACTTTGTTTCTGTGGTGGACAAGGCTTCGATCTTCACTCCTTTCCTAGACTCACTCTGTCCACTAATCCTTTGTTCGGTAGAGTCTATTTTATTTTGTTCTGCCATCCTTAACAAATCAAGAGATAAGTTACAATCTCTGTCATCTTCAAAATCCTCAGATCCCTTTAGACCCATATCTCACTCAAAAGGGAGTCAATAACAGCGTTACTCATGTCATTGATATCTGAAGACCTATTGTAGGCATGAAAGAATATTCAAAGAATGAATCTAAGAGTGGCTTATTTGTATGGCACGATTATGAATGAAATGAGAGAAATAAAAAAATGTATTTGCCCGATATGAAACATAAAAATGTATTTTTATTGAAAGTAAAGATGTTTGAACATGAGCCTATTTCACGAAAGATTCTTATTGTTTCTAGGCTTAAAACAATAAGTGTGTTTTGAACATTACTCTGTGTTAGCTCTAAAAACTACAGGAATTTCCTCCACAGTCCAGTTGTTCAGAACACTTCCAGACTCATAAGGGCGTATGCCCACTAAATTTCCTTCCTTTGATCCCTCTTTAAATACGGCGTTGATGCTCATAGTTTTCAACATGTCTTCAGCCATTTCTTCATTCATGTTCTCCGGTCCCGGATGGACAATTTCTTTTGATACGAATGCATTGGATATATAGGGAAAAGTCATTTGACCTCGGCGTCCTTTTCTACTGACTCTGGTCCTATGGTGTACACGTTTTCTCCTTTAGGAGAGTCAAAGAACTCCAGCTCTTTGTTATCCATTAACCCTTGCACTAGGGCCCTGAATTCTCTACATTGCTGGATCTCATGGTCCTTCTTATTATGGAACTCACAGTAGTTCCTCGCATCCTGGGATTTGCTCCCCAACTCTTGCGGAACTAGACCTCTTTTTTGCATTTCCTTCCAAACCTCCCTCAATGGGGTTCCTACTTCAGCAACATTTTGTTTGATTCTCCTCCCCATGTACTCGACTATCGCGTTTACCCCTTTCTCGGTATGACTGGGTAACGGATTTCCCACACCTGGTGCATCGTCAAATTTCACAACACCCGCCTTAATAAGCCTTTCGACTAGCCTTTTGAAAGGGAAGCAATTCTCTATCGGGTGCCCCACTATCCCTGCATGGTATTCACATTGAGTGCTTACGTCGTACCACTTAGGATATGGAGGTTGCAACGATTTTGAGTAGACAGGGGCTACAACCTGTGCATCGAATAAATTTTTGTACAACTCCCTATACGTCACTGGTATGGGAGTAAACTGGAATTTCTCAGTATTCTGCCTCATGTTGGGCTCCTGCCTTGGTGAGGCCTGCTAGCTTGTAGCTACCGTTCTCGGTTGACTGACAGTAACGGGTTTTAAATAGCCCGAGCTCACATTACTTACTTCGTTTTCTCTTTTCTTTGGAGCTGATCTTCTCGTGTTTTCAGCTTCTATTTTCCCAAACCTTATCGCGTTCTCTATCATTTCGCCAGACATCACTATGTCTGTGAAACTCTTAGTTGCGCTCCCCAACATATGATTGATAAAAGGTGCTTTCAGGGTGTTAATGAAGAGCATGGTCGTTTCTTTCTCTAACAGCGGCGGTTGGATTTATGTAGCGACTTCCCTCCACCTCTGGGCGTATTTCTCGAAACTTTCACCCGACTTCTTCTCCATGTTCTGTAATGTGATCCTGTCAGGTGCTATATTAGTCACATGGCCATAATACTTCATGAAGGCCTGTGCTAAATCCTTCCATGATTTGACTTGGGTACCACTCAACTGATTATACCATTTGGCCATAGCCCCAGTCAAACTATCCTGGAAACAGTGGATCAACAACTGGTCGTTGCTGACATATCCCGTCATTCTCTAACAGAACATTGTAATGTGGGCCTTAAGGCATCTGGTCCCGTTATATTTTTTGAATTCTGGCATCTTGAATTTTGGTGGGAGTACCAGATCAGGGACCAGACTCAACTTCTTAGCATCTACCTCGCATTGGTAATCAGCGATTTCCAATGCTTTGAACTTCTCCTCCAACCATTTGCATCGGTCCTCAAACTCTTTTTGGAGCTCCGCCTTTGCTTTTTCCCCTTCTACTGCATCATCGAAGTCAGGGACCATTGGTTTTTCCAAATTATCTCCGGGGCTGGAGCTCGAGCCTATCGGGAAGTTTACACGGTCTTTGGGGTACCCAGTTGATCTCTGGGGTTTGAGGTTGATGGACACCCTTGGTGGTTGTACTTGGGAATTTACTGGGGCCCAGCCTGGAGGATAAGCAGAATCTTCATTATCGTCCCCAATATCGACCATGGGGCTCTTTCCTTTATCAGGCCCTCCAATCAACAATTGTGTTAACTGGCTCATCATGCTTCTCTGGGATTCCAGCATTTGATCCCTCATATCCTGTTGGATCTTGGTCAGTTGCTCTTGCATCTGAGCTTGCAACTGATCCTGCATTTCCTTCTGTATTTGTTCCAGTTTTTCCAACCTTTGATCCATAACTTTAGTTTTCCTTCATGTGTAGTAGCGATGTTCTAGGGTAACTATAATACGATCTCTAGTTAATAGGGTTCTTTTATGACATTTAATGCATATGATCTGATGTAATGCCAATGCCTGAAAATGCAATGTAAAGGATATCGATTCTGATTCAATTTCCTTTAGAAAACTTTACTAGAGGGCAAAATTCTTTACATGAAACGGATTACAAATACGCGGACAACCGTATTGTCTTCTATTTTATCAAGAAATTCGTTCTCCATGACAAGCTTCCTAAATCAGTAACCGAACAGGATTCAACGCCTTTTAATATGAAATGACATGTAATAATAGCCAAAATAAAATAGGTTAGTATCGAATAATAGTAACCAAAGCAAGTAAAAAAAATGTCAAACAGCTACTGGGTAACCAACTAAGGTTTAGCATGGCTCTATCTAGGGTAGGCTCTTAAGGATCGCTATATGTGGTTTAGTTCTAAAAAAAAGGTACCTGAACCAGCAGATTCCTCAATCCTCACCCATTATAGGCTCATATGGATCGAGTTCAGTTCAGGGGAATACATTTCCCTATGGCCATACGGAGGTGAAAACCTCATGAAGACATAGGTACGGATGTATCCCGGAAGCAGTCCCCTAGCCCATGCGGAGGTGAAAACCTCACGAAGGCATAGCTTCTCACTCCCACTTAAAGGGTGTGACCACAACGGTCATGCAATATGAATGCAGAAATATTCTACGAGACTCAAACCACACAAACAGATGACGCAACACGAGCTCATGCAATGAAAGAATCGAAATCAAATTTTAATTTTTGATAAAAGGACCATTGAATAAATTTTTGTACAACTCCCTATACGTTACTGGTATGGGAGTAAACTAGAATTTCTCGTTATTCTGCCTCGTGTTGGGCTCCTGCCTTGGTGAGGCCTGCTGGCTTGTAGCTACCGTTCTCGGTTGACTGATAGTAACGGGTTTCAAATAGCCCGAGCTCACATTGCTTACTTCATTTTCTCTTTTCTTTGGAGCTGATCTTCTCGTGTTTTCAGCTTCTATTTTCTCACACCTTATCGTGTTCTCTATCATTTCGCCAGACATCACTATGTCTGCGAAACTCTTAGTTGCGTTCCCCAACATATGATTGATAAAAGGTGCTTTCAGGGTGTTAATGAAGAGCATGGTCGTTTCTTTCTCTAGCAGTGGCGGTTGGACTTATGTAGCGACTTCCCTCCACCTCTGGACGTATTTCCCGAAACTTTCACCCGATTTCTTCTCCATGTTCTGTAATGTGATCCTGTCAGGCGCTATATCAGTCACATGGCCATAATGCTTCATGAAGGCCTGTGCTAAATCCTTCCATGATTTGACTTGGGTACGACTCAACTGATTGTACCATTTGGCTGCAGCCCCAGTCAAACTATCTCAGAAATGATGGATCAACAACGGTCGTTCTGCCGACATATCCCGTCATTCTCTGACAGAATATTGTAATGTGGGCCTTAGGGCAGCTGGTCCCGTTATATTTTTTGAATTCTGGCATCTTGAACTTTGGTGGGAGTACCAGATCAGGGACCAGACTCAACTTCTTAGCATCTACCTCGCATTGGTAATCAGCGCTTTCCAATGCTTTGAACTTCTCCTCCAACCATTTGCATCGGTCCTCAAACTCTTTTGGGAGCTCCGCCTTTGCTTTTTCCCCTTCTGCTGCATCATTGAAGTCAGGGACCATTGGTTTTGCCAAATTATCTCTGGGGCTGGAGCTCGAGCCTATCGGGAAGTTTACCAGTGCTGGGGTACCAGATTGATACTGGGGTTTGAGGTTGACGGACACCCTTGGTGGTTGTACTTGGGAATTTACTGGGGCCCAGCCTGGAGGATAAGCAGAATCTTCATTATCGTCCCCAATATCGACCATGGGGCTCTTTCCTTTATCAGGCCCTCTAGTCAACAATTGTGTTAACTGGCTCATCATGCTTCTCTGGGATTCCAGCATTTGATCCCTCATATCCTGTTGGATCTTGGTTAGTTTCTCTTGCATCTGAGCTTGCAACCGATCCTGCATTTCCTTATGCATTTGTTCCATTTTTTCCAACCTTTGATCCATAACTTTAGTTTTCCTTCCTGTGTAGTAGCGATGTTCCAGGGTAACTATAATACGATCTCTAGTTAATAGGGTTCTTTTATGACATTTAATGCATATGATCCGATGTAATGCCAATGCATGAAAATACAATGCAAAGGATATCGATTCTAATTTAATTTCCTTTAGAAAACTTTACTAGAGGGCAAAATTCTTTACATGAAACAGATTACAAATACGCAGACAACCGTATTGTCTTCCATTTTATCAAGAAATTCGTTCTCCATGACAAGCTTCCTAAATCAGTAACCGAATAGGATTCGACGCCTTTTAATATGAAATGACATGTAATAATAGCCAAAATAAAACAGGTTAGTATCGAATAATAGTAACCAAAGCAAGTAAAAAAAATGTCAAACAGCTACTGGGTAACCAACTAAGGTTTAGCATGGCTCTATCTAGGGTAGGCTTTTAAAGATCGCTATATGTGGTTTAGTTCTAAAAGAAAGGTACCTGAACCAGCAGATTCCTCAATCCTCACCCATTATAGGCTCATATGGATCGAGTTCAGTTCATGGGAATACATTTCCCTATGACCATGCGGAGGTGAAAACCTCACGAAGACATAGGTACGGATGTATCCCGGAAGCAGTCCCCTAGCCCATGCGGAGGTGAAAACCTCACGAAGGCATAGCTTCTCGCTCCAACTTAAAGGTGTGACCACAACGGTCATGCAATATGAACGCAGAAATATCCTACGAGACTCAAACCACACAAACAGATGACGCAACACGAGCTCATGTAATGAAAGAATCGAAATCAAATTTTAATTTTCGATAAAAGGACGTTAATCAACAAATTTTACAGCTTGACTCTCTTATTGGTCCCCAGCGGAGTCGCCAAGTTGTCGAAACTATTTTTTTGTTTGAAAAACGGGCTGACTTTAAAAAGGAAAATGGAGTCGCCACCAATCTTTTTTGAAGTGTGATTGGGTCACCTTTTAAAACATTTTGCTCTACGAATTTTATGAAAAGCAGTCCGGAGAGTCGATTCGCATACGAGGAAGGATTAGCACCCTCACAACGCCCAAAATTGGTACCTTATTGACTGATTAATGTCCTAATATCGAAAATTAGAAGAGATTTTAAAATACGAATCCTTGAGAAAGTGTTTGGATAATTCGAATTGGATATCGAAATTCTCTTGTTCCGAAAAGATGAAATACCATATCCAGCACGATAGGACACGATGTTTCAAACCCTTGATATCAAGATCATTTCATGATTTCCAAAACTCATGCATTGCAATTTAAAAAAGGGTATTCCACTATTTGGCCAAACTAAAAAAATCGAAACCCAGCACGATTGGGCACGATTCCTCGAATTCCCAAATATGAAATATTGCCTTTATTTAAGAAAACCCAGTCAAAATCTCTAAAGGATATTTGGTCATTTGGACGAATGAAAAATCGAAACACAGCACAATTGGGCACGATCTCTCGAACTTCCAAACACAAAACATTGCCTTATTTTAAAAAGGCGATCAGAATCTTTAAAGGATATTTAGTCATCTAGATGAACAAAAAATCGAGACCCAGCACGATTGGGTACAATTTCTCGAACTTCCAAACACGAAATATTACCTTTGTGAAACCCTTTTTATGAGTTTTTAAAAAAAAATGTGGTAAAAGAAAAGTTGAAGTAATCTTTAAAAATACAAAATCGGTTTAAACGTGAAAACGGTCATACTTAGTGAATGATGATAGTGTGAACTCGATGATAATAAAATGACAATAATAAAGGTAATAGGAAAAAAAAATCTAAGATAAACAATAATGTTAAAAAAAATAATAATGGAAAAAAAAGTTTAAAATCGAAAACAAAATAATAAATATAGTAATAATAGGTTAAAAATAAAAATAATACTAATAATAAAAATAGGTTAATAGGTTTAAAATAAAAAATAAGATTAATAATAAAAATAGTAATCATATTAAATTTAATAGTATAAAAAAAAAGTAGATAGATAAAATAAAAGTAATAGTAATAGTAATAAAAATAATAGAAATGATAAAAATAGTAATAACAATGTAGGTAATAATAATAATAATACTAATAATAATAGTAAACCTAATAATAAGAATAAAAATAAAAATAATAATCATAAATGTAATAAATATAATAGTATATATAATAACAATAACAGTACTACTATAATAATAATAGTAGTAGTAAGAAAAAAAAAAGTAATGAAATAATAATATTGATAATAGTAAAAATAAAAATATTAAGTAATACATGTAAAAATCACTAAATAGGACTAAATTAAAAGGAAAATAAAATTAAAGAGCCAAATTTAAAAGAAAAAAAAAAAAAAGGTTGGGGGCCCCCTCTGTAATCGCAGCGTGTGAATAGGGGACTAATTGGGAAATTATTCCCATTCCCAAAAGCAGCGTCCGAGCAGGACCGAGAATGAAACAATTGTAAAAATTTCAGGCCCAAATTAAAGCCAGAAAAACCTAATTGAACAGGACCAAAAAAGTGGAAGGACCAGGGCTGTAAATAGCCCATTTCTTTAAGAAACGCGCGGATCCCTTCCCTGGAGCGGGTCAAAGCGCGGGTCAGAGGTCCAAAACGATGTCGTTTTGGCCTCTGAACCCCATTTTCAAAACGACGCCGTATTGTGTAGTTATAAAAGTCAATTTTTTTTGAAAAAAACTCATTTCCTTCATTCTGAAACAAAAACAGGGAGAGAGCTCTCTCCATTCTCCCCTGCCCTCGGCGATCTCCGGTGGGAGCTCTGGCGGGATTCCGGCCGTCCACCACCGTCGGTCACTGTCGCCGGTCACCGATGTAAGTTTTCCCCTTTTTTTAAAACATATTATATATATATATATATATCGTATGGTTTTTAACAAAATAAAACAAAATAACAGAACAGTATTCGAAAATGAAGACAAAAGAAAAATAAATAAAAGAAAACATTCTTCTTTGTATTGATCTTTGTTTATTCTGTAAAAATTGCTCTATTGCCTTTTTTCTCTTAAAAAAAAATCAAATCTCCCCCCCCCATTTTTCACTGTTTCGTGTGGCTTTTTATAGCCTTTTGTTTACAATATTTTCCCTATTTTGTAGGATTGAGCGTCGTGGTGGAGCACGCTGCGGAGAGGAGTCGTGCGGCGTGGGGGCATGGCTTTGCTGGCGAGAGACGTGCGGCGCGAGGGGACTTCCAGCAGCTGACCTAGGGTTCTTTCCTTTTGGGTTTGGGCCACTTTGTTTTGGGCCCTGTCTTGTTGTTTTTTTTTTTTAAATTTGGGTCTGCTGTTACTTTGGTACTGTTTATTGGGCTCCGAGTTTTAAAATTGGGCCTTACAGATATGATTTACTACTGCCTTGGAAAATCTCGAAACTCGACTACAATTACAAAAAGCCTAATCCAATCTCTCAAAAAGATTTCCTCTGTTCCAGGTGAACTTCAGCCCCTCTGTCATGAAAATTATGTTCAAATAAGAAATCATGAAAAGATTAGTAGAAGATCAGTCTCCTTGCTTTTCTTTAACGCTAAGAAGACACTTAAAATTACCTGCATTGAGACAAGGCTTCCTTATGCTATTAGTAGTAAGATGCAAATATTCCCAAAGTCGTGTGATTGGAGAAATAAATCTAACTCCCCAAAAAAATCATGATTCCACCCAACTTTACTCATAAAGAGGTTTATAAATGACCCATCAATATCAACACAAACAAACACCCATTGAAGGAATGGCAATGCGTTTTTCTCAAGTTGATCCCTTTTAACTGGTTTCCAGCTCCTCTTGATGAACCCATTTTCTCAATCTCATTTATTGGCTTTCATGGTCATGGTCAATATGCCTCTCTTTTATTGTTTTTGAAAATTTTCTTATTAATCAAGTAAACATATACATAGTGTAAATTATGGCGATGGTAAATATATTTATTAAACATATATTTGGATATAGTCTCCAAATTATTATATATTTACAAAGTTTGGGCTTTTATTGGTTTTTGTCTTTAAAAAAAATTAGTTGATTTTCATGCTGGTTGGCATATGAATGTATATTGTATAAGTTGGAAGATTTTGGCTAATGAATTGGGATTTTCCAGTTGGAATATATCACTTTCACTGTGATCCAAAAGTGGGTGAAACAAAATCACGATATAGATTCTATCCTTGTGTAGTGAAATAAATTCTTATGGACCTGGAATAAGAAAAGGTTTGTGCACTAAACAAAAACTCGCTTACATCTAATTTTAATTATTAAGTTTGTATTTTAATTTAGTTGGTTTTGACATTATTATTATTATTATTATTATTATTATTATTATAAGAGAAACTGGATTCAAGCGTTTTAAAGTGCCATTATCTTTTTATTTAAATATTAAAGAAGAGTTAAGTCTACATTTATGTAATTTATAAAAAAAAGAAATTTAAAATAAAATCTTTTTTTCTTTTTGAAAGTATATAATAGATGTCGTTAATATAATTTTAAATTGTAACTTTAAAAATTTATAAAATTAACTTTTTAGAAATTATAACTTAAAAATATATATGAATCAATGGTATTTTTAGGTTTTGATCAAGTCTAATTTTGTGATTGATTTTAATTTGCAAATGCATAATTTATCATATTAATTTAGTATTTTTAATTTATATATATATATATATATTAGTATTGAATGTAATAATAAGATGTATTGTACTTTTATAAGGAGAATTCGGATTGAACTTTGAAAATAATTTTTAGAATTAAGTGACCCGAATCCTTATTTAAATAAAATACAGTGGTAAAATAAAATAAAAGAAAAATCCCTATAGAACTACACTTCTTTTATTTTATTTTAGAATAAGGTTTTTTAAACATTATTAAACTCCATCTATTTGATACTGATTAGAATAAGGTGTTTCAATCTTACTACACTCCTATTAGAATATGGTTTTACAAACCTATAAATAGACATAGTCTATTCCTCTTGTAATTATTCGAATTCGACATAGTGAATTTTTTTCTCCTCTACCCATGGTTTTTTTTCCCAAAAGGGTTTCTACGTAAAATCTGTGTGTTCTTTATTTTTATTTCTCTTTTCTTTGCGATATATTTATCATTACCGACATTCTATTTTATTTTCACAAATTGGTATCCGAGCTTCCAGGTTTTTCATCTCGATCACGGTAATGGCGTCTTTGAAGTATGAAATTCCACTGTTGGATCGCAACACCAGATTTGTGTTGTGACAGATAAAGATGCAGGCAGTTCTTGCACAAATGGACTTAGAGGAAGCCCTGCTAGGGGTAGATAAGATGCCTTCGACATTGACGGAGGAAGAGAAGAAGCGCAAGGATCGAAAGGCGTTAACACAGTTACATCTGCATTTATCTAACGAAATTTTGCAGGATGTGATGAAAAGACCACCGCTGCATTATGGAAGAGACTGGAACAAATATGTATGTCGAAAACTCTAACCAGCAAGTTGCATATGAAGCAATGTCTTTATGCTCATCGTTTGGAGGAAGGTGCGTCTGTGCGCGAACACTTAACAGTTTTTAAAGAAATTCTCTCAAACTTGGAGGCCATGGAGGTTCAGTATGATAAGGAAGATCAAGGGTTGATTCTACTTTGTCCGTTGCCCCCGTCTTATTCAACCGTTAGAGACACGATTTTATATAGCCGCGAGTCTCTCACAGTTGATGAGGTTTATGATTCTTTGACCTCGTATGATAAAATGAAGCATTTTGTGGTTAAACCCGACTCTCAGGGAGAGGGTCTCATTGTTCGTGGGAGACAAGATCGGAATGCTGATGATGATCGTGGAAGGGCACAGGAACGGAATCCTCGCGAGAAATCTAAGAGTAGATCGAAGTCTTCAAACAAAGGTAAAACTTGTAACTTCTGCAAGAAGAAAGGACACATTAAATCTGAGTGCTATAAGCTACAAAACAAGATTAAAAGGGAGGCTGCGAATCAAAAGGGAAAACAACCAGAAAATTCCGGTGAAGCTGATGTTGTAGAAGACTACAGCGATGGTGAACTTCTAGTCGTTTCTGTCAACAATTCTAAAGTGAGCGAGGAGTGGATACTTGATTCAGGCTGGACATTCCACATGAGTCCTAATCGGGATTGGTTTGCAACTTACGAAACAGTGTCTGAAGGTGTTGTTTTGATGGGAAATAATGCTTCATGTAAAATCGCAGGTGTTGGAACAATTAAAGTTAAGATGTTTGATGGAGTTGTCAGAACACTTAGTGACGTATGACATGTTCCAGAATTGAAGAGAAATTTAATTTCGTTGAGTACTCTTGATTCAAAAGGGTACAGATACACAGCTGAAAGTGGGGTTTTAAAGATTTCCAAAGGTTCTCTTGTTGTGATGAAAGGGCAAAGAAAGGCTGCCAAGTTATATGTTTTGCAGGGTTCTACTATTACTGGTGATGCAGCTGTCCTCTTCCTTGTCAGATGATGATATTACTAAACTTTGGCATATAAACCCAGGGCATATGAGTGAGAATGGCATGGCGGAATTGAGCAAAAGAGGACTTCTTGATTGACAAGGAATTTACAAACTAAAATTCTGTGAGCACTGCGTTTTTGGGAAGCAAAAGAGAGTTCGATTCACCAGAGGAATCCATAACACGAAGGGAACATTGGAGTATATTCATTCTGATCTGTGGGGGCCATCAAGAGTGCCTTCGAGAGGTGGAGCTAATTATATGCTAACTTTTATTGATGATTTTTTCCAGAAAAGTTTGGGCGTTCTTCCTGAAGCAGAAAAGTGATGTGTTTTCCACATTTAAGTCTTGGAAAACTATGATTGAAAAACAGACGAGAAAACAAATAAAATACCTTCGCACAGACAATGGCTTAGAGTTTTATTCTGATGAGTTTAATAAACTGTGCAAGTCAGAAGGGATCATGAGACACTTGACAGTTCGTCATACTCCACACAGAAAGCGGCATTACTGAGAACAAATGAAGCAGAGCGATCATGGAGAAGGTTTGATGTATGTTGTCAAATACCAACTTACCAAAGTCGTTTTGGGCGAAGCAACCTCTCATCGCATGTTTTTGATCAACCGATCTCCATCCGTTGCCATTGAGAAAAAGACTCACAAGAGGTATGGTGCAGTAATCCTGCTAATTATTATGATTTAAAGATCTTTGGGTGTTCTGCGTATGCTCATGTTGATAATGGAAAATTAGAACCGAGATCCATTAAATGTGTTTTTCTTGGTTATAAAGTGGTGTAAAAGGGTATAAGTTATGGTGTCACGAAAATAGAAAAGTTGTGATTAGCAGAGATGTTATTTTTGATGAAAGCGCTATGCTACCTAACTTATCTCTTAAAGACTCTTCCAATAAAGAAAATCAAAAGCGGTGGAGCATCGACTACTATCTGAGTCGACTCCTCAAGCCAATTACAAAAATTGAGAATAGAGTTGCTTCTTCACCACAATACTCTATCGCCAAAAATAGAACTAGAAGAGAAATTAAACCTCCAAATAAGTATGCCGAGGTTGACCTAGTTGCTTATGCTTTAAATGTGGCTGAAGATATAGATGCAAACCAAGAGCCATCTAATTATGTTGAGGCGGTTAGCTGTGAATACTCAGAAAGTGGATGTTTGCTATGCAAGAGGAGATGGGATCACTCCACAAAAACAGAACATGGAATCTTGTGAAACTTTCTAAAGGTAAAAAGGTTGTTCGTTGTAAATGGGTGTTTAAAAAGAAAGAAAGGACTCCAGGAGTTAAAGAACCCAGATATAAAGCAAGGCTTGTTGTAAAGGGTTACAATCAAATTCCAGGAGTGGACTTCACAGATGTGTTCTCTCCAGTTTGAAGCATAGTTCGATTCGAGCTTTGCTTGGTATTGTTGCCATGCATGATTTGGAGCTTGAGCAGTTAGATGTAAAAAATTCATTTTTGCATGGAGAACTTGAGGAGGATATTTACATACAACAACCAGAGGGTTTTACAATCTCAGAAAAAGAAGACTATGTTTGCTTGCTGAAAAAGTCCCTTTACGGTTTGAAACAGTCACCAAGACAGTGGTACAAGAGGTTTGATTCCTTTATGACTTCTCATGATTTCAAAAGAAGTAGTTTTTCCAGTTGTCTTTACTTTAAGAAAAACAGTGATGGTTCTTTTGTGTATCTTTTTTTTATGTTGATGACATGTTGATAGCAGCAAAAGATAAAGGAGAGATAAGAAAGGTCAAAGCCCAACTAAGTGAAGAATTTGAGATGAAAGATTTGGGACCAGCAAAGAAGATACTTGGTATGGAGATTCTCAAGAGATAGAAAAGCAAGTTAATTGAACCTAAGTCGGAAGGGTACATTGAGAAAATTCTTTGCGAGTTCAATATGCAGAGTGCTAAGCCTGTTAGTATTAGTACTCCTTTAGCGACTAATTTCATACTTTCATCACTTTGTCTCCACAATCGGATGATGAGATTGAGTACATGTCACATGTTCCATACTCTAGTGCAAAGTGGGATCTCTCATGTATGCTATGGTTTGTTCACGTCCGATTTATCATATATGCAATCGAGTGCGATTAGCAGATACATGGCGAATCCCGGTAAAGAACATTGGAAAGCAGTTCAATGGATTTTAAGATACTTACGAGGTACTATTGATGTTTGCTTACAGTTTGAAAGAACTAGAGATGGATTCATTGGGTATGTTGATGCTGATTTTGCTGGAGACCTTGATAAAAGAAGATCTCTCACAGGTTATGTCTTTACAATCGGAGGTTGTGCAATCAGTTGGAAAGCCACTTTGCAAACTACAGTCGCTTTGTCTACTACTGAAGCTGAGTACATGGCGATTACTGAGGCTTGTAAAGAAGCTATTTGGTTGGGGATTCTTTAGTGAACTCAATGAAGACCTTCAAATCAATACAGTATTTTGTGACAGTCAGAGTACAATCTTCCTTACAAAAGATCAAATGTTTCATGAGAGAACAAAACACATTGATGTTCGATATCATTTTGTTCGTGATATTATTGCTCGTGGTGATATTGTTGTGAGCAAAATTAGTACTCATGAAAATCCTACAGATATGATGACTAAGTCACTTCCTATAACCAAGTTTGAGCATTGCTTAGACTTGGTTGGTGTTCATTGTTGAAGTTAAACCCTTAAGGGGTTTTATGGAAGAGGTGAAGAACTTGTTCATTGAGAGTTCGCGATGAAGAACTTGTTCATTGAGAATTCGTGTCAAGATGGAGATTGTTAGAACTAAGTGCCCCGAATCCTTATTTAAATAAAATACAGTGGTAAAATAAAATAAAAGAAAAATTCCTATAGAACTACACTTCTTTTATTTTATTTTAGAATAAGGTTTTTTAAACCTTATTAAACTCCATCTATTTGATATTGATTAGAATAAGGTGTTTCAATCTTACGACACTCCTATTAGAATATGATTTTACAAGCCTATAAATAGACATAGTCTATTCCTCTTGTAATTATTCGAATTCGACATAGTAAATTTTCTTCTCCTCTGCTCGTGGTTTTTTTCCCGAAAGGGTTTCCACGTAAAATCTGTGTGTTCTTTATTTTTATTTCTCTTTTCTTTGCGATATATTTGTCATTACCGACATTCTATTTTATTTTCACAATAATATTATTAGAAGAATCTTAAAATATGAAAGGTATTTTAATTTTAAAAATATTAAAAATATTTTTCGTAAACAAAAAGGCTCCACGATTATGGTTAAGGTTGTTGATTCTTTAGGCTGCGATGAGCAGTTGTCAATACTGATTCTAATAAAGTCATGGATTCGCTTAGCCATTTCCTCTCTGTATCTTTACTGTATTCTCTTTATTTTTCACTCAAATGGAGAATAATCAGCTTAAGATATTTAAAAAAAAATTAAATTTAAATTTAAATTCAGTTATTAATAAAAGGGTAAAGTACAAAAACAGTTATCCAACTTTGTCTTTAATTCTATTTTTATCAATTAACTATTAATTTTATCAATTTATTCACTAATTTTTCGAAATTAAATATTTTAATTACTTTTCTATTAGTTATTGTTAAATGACAGAAAATTAACGTATGCATTTTTTTATTGGTCTAATAACAATTTTAACCTTTCATTGTTTACAAATTTTACCAATTTGATCATAAATTTTTAAAAAAATCAACAAGTTTAACCCTCAATGTTTATAAAATTTGTCATTTTAGTACTAATTCTGAAAATTTCAATAAAATTAGTTCTCAACATTTAGAAGGATTTTCATTTTAATTATAATTCTAAAAATATAAATATATATTTTTTAAAAATATTTTGAAATATTCTGGCTCCAAAACATGCTCAACAATAAGAGTATTTAACACCAGTTATATTATGTTCACTTTAAACTAATGTCACCTTCGTAAATATGGTAAAAAAATCAAGTTGACTTAAATTCAACTATCTAAGTGCCATAATTTACATTAATATCATATTGTTTAATTTAATTCCTCTAAAATATTAACAATTTTTTAAACTATTACCAAACAATTATTTTGAATTTTTGTTTTTTATTTTAAAAATATATATAAACTTAATCTTTGAGTAGAGAAAACAATGCGATGTGAAATATTTCATATGAAATGAAAAACCTAGAAAAGTTTCTCTTTTCACCTTGTCTTTTCTAACTTGGACGTGTCATCAGTAACTTCCAAACTTGGGTAGTCCCAAGTGCATTGGTCAAATGACCAAATTCCCAAAAAATCTAGTTCAAGAATTAAAAATACGAGCTAAACTGAACAAAGGGAGATAACTTCGTCAATTTCATGTCTTATGGGATGTCCAACTTCATCTCTCTCTAATGCCCATCAATTCATTTCATGTTCATTTCTCTTTGAATCATTTGATATATTTTTCCTTTTTTTTTCTTTTCTAGTTTTATACATATGTTTTGATTTTTATTTATTTATACTTTTTAGATTTTTTTAATTATTTTTAATTTTTTTATCCAAAAACATTTTTTATATTTTCCTTTTTTAAACTTTTAGAATTAGAACTAAATTGAAAAGATTTGTAAATGTTAGGGTTAAATTTATTTACTTTTTTAGAATTAGAACTAAAATTATAAATTTTACAAACATTGAGGAATTTGTTGAATTTTTAAATTTTAATATCAAATTGATAGAATGGATAAACATTAGAGCGCTAAATTTGTTATTAGGCAAATAAAAAAAGCCCTATGTCAATTTTTCATTACTCATCTAATAACAACTAACAAAAAAAATTAAATAAAATATTTAGTTTAGAAAAATTAAATAACTAAATAAATAATAATAATAATTAAGTAACTAAAATAAAAATAAAGACATAACTGATTATGGCTTACCCTTAATAAAAATAATATTGAATCAATTTAGAAATTGAATCATAACATCTACAATCTCATTATGATATATTCGAACCGCAACTTTTATATATATATATATATATATATATTAATGTCCTTCAGCTTTGTCAAAGAAACCTAAAGGTTCACATGTCGAGGATCGCAAGTTACAGTATTGTGTTCCGTCCATCTTTGAAAAAAAGCATGGGAATGCCTTTGTCGATGGTTTACACGGTGGTGTCGATAGCTTAAGAAGTTCACATGATCGTATTGAGAGTCACATGCGATGCCTAAACATGCAAATCAAGATAAATTGAAGAGTTTGCGCGTGCTAGAATTCAAACCCATACCTTATAGCGTATAATGTAACACCCTACACCTGGCCTAGACGTTATGACCGGATCTAGCATGTCACATAGAGAGGTTGCTTAAAAGCTACACGTTCGTTAAAAAGTTCGTATTCTTTTTGAAACTTCGAGCTTTGTTGATTGTGAAATTCAAATCTGCTTTTAAGGTTATCTTGTAAAAATGTTATTAATGATATTCGCGAAAACTTTGTTTATAGCAGAAATCAGATCTAGTAATTGGCGAAAATGTGATATTTTGAAAACAGTTAATGACGTTTTAAGAAAACCCGGAGTTTAATCATTTATAGTTTGAATATGACTGAAATGAAAGTTTAAAAGAAAAAATTAAAGTCCAATGGCCTTATTACAAAATATTAAACCCAAATTAAAATAATCTTAAAATAAAGCAAAAACGAAATTTACTAAAGTTCATGAGAAATACTCTGACGTATGGCCACCACAGAGTCCACTGCAGCTCCAAATCCTCTAACGCTGGGGATCACCTGCAAGTTTAAAGCAGAGGGGTGAGTTACGAGAACTTAGTGTGTAATCCCCTAATCGGTCATTAACTGGGCCCGAGCCCATACGAGCGGCATCGGGCGAAGCCCTATTCGATAACAATCTGGGCCTTAGCCCTATAAACATGATAATGCAAATAATGTAATGCAGCCCAACCCAATAATCCATCCGCTACACACCCCTGTACCAACCTACACACCTATGGGGACTAAGTCAACCCACCCAGCCCTACACACCAATATGGCAGACAAGCTGCTAATCACAGAATTTGTGGCGGAGCCACCAGAATAACAGAATATACGTGGCATAGCCACTACACAGATTGTGGCAGAGCCACCTGAATACACTTCCTCCGATCATCAACCCAACCCATGCAACATAATATAAATGCAATGCATCCTACATACGAAAGTGTAAATGAAGCATATACATGATAACCAACCATAATCCAGGGTATAATGGTCATTTACCCTCCAGGGGTATTTCAGTAATTTACCCTCCAAGGGTATTTCGATAATTTTATCATCTAACGGCCTTTCCAAAGGCCTACTGTCGCCTTGAGCGACACAGGGCCCTTTTTGGGTCTCTACGGAACTATTGGGCCTAAAATCCATTTCAGGCCCAAACGGGCCCGCACGCTCGTGTGGCCCATTACACGTAGTTTCGGTCTCAGATTTTCAGATTTTGCAACTGCACTTATCCATTGACAATTTTACACCAATTTTGCCCAAGTGGTCCGGTTAGCCCATTGGGCCCGTTCAACCCGTTTCGGCCCGATTTGGATCGTTACAGCCTCAGTTTCGTGAGAGCGCTCGTGACACTCTCAACGACTTACCGCCAACATTTGCATCTCGATTTTTCCACTCGCGCCGCGACGCCGAGCGATACGCGTTGTCGGTTTTGACTTTCGGCTTTCGGCCGAGTCACAGAACATTGCAAGCATTTATCCAAAAGGGTGTGAGATTACACACCTGTTTACGGGTTTGCGGTACTTGGCACTTCCCAAACACCTGAGATCACAATAGCTAACGGTTAGTCTTAATCCACACTACTCCCCAAAATTGAGATTGATAACGACCCACCATACTTACCAACCCCGACGACAACTCATTGCTATGCTAGAACGCTTGATTACTCCCTTCGATTACGAAGTTGGGTCCCTAACAAAGGAATATAAGTCAATACCGTTGTTCCAAGTTCACAAAGACAAGGCTATTCGGCCTTAAGAAACTCAGCAAGATAAGGGAAACTTCCGCCCCTAATCGGCCATGCCCCCACTTACCAACAATTGAAGAAAATCACGAAGCGGATTGAACAAACAAGATTTGAGTTTGCACCTTGGAGGATTCGACCCTAACCAAAAGAGAACAAAAAGGGTTCACAGTAGAAACGAGTGGTTAAGTTCAGCTTAGCCAAGAGGTGAGAGTTTCGGCTTAAACAAAATCAAGAGAAGAAAGAACGAAAGAAGTGGAAGAAGAAGAACCATTACCTTAATACCAAGAATGAGTCGAATGGAATGACAAGATTTGGCACTAGCAGCAAACCCAAAAGAACTCAAGGTACGACTATGGAGGCTAAAACGAAATGAAAACCAATCGAAGAACACAAGCCCAAATGGTAGGTGTAGAAAAGATTCGGCTATAGGAAGAAAAAAGGGTTGGGGAAGAATTCGGCCAATATTGTTCAGGCACTAATAAGTAAAGAAAAATGTTTTGAAGAAGATGAGAAAAAGAAAAAATAGAGAATAGCAAGCTTGGGGTTTCGACAAAGAAAAATTGAAGTAATGTGACCCGAAATGCTATCACCGAAAATGCAAAAAGGTCAAAAACTCACCAAAGAACACTTTAGAAAAATCGGCACACTAACTACTCAAAACCGAATATGCTACTAAGTGACCCCTCTACACCGAATTTCTCCTCCCACACACTCCACATTCGGCCAAACACTCCCCACACCATCACTTCCACAATTTCCTCCCCAATTTCCTCCTACATTTCCTCTCCACCTTCCATTCAAACCATTTGACTCATTCTTCAACCACCCTGGCAGAGTTTGAACTCAACTCTGCTTCTTCCTCTCCCAAACACAAAATAATAGCCACCAAAATAACACTTGTGAGATTCGAACCTCCAACCTCCTTGCACTCCCCTTGACACCACACCACCTTACCACATGCTCCACTTGTGCTAGCAAAACACCAACAAATTTCCTTAAGTCCAACTTCTGCTAGCTCTCCCCACTAAAGTGCCCAAAAACTAAAATTTCACCAGGGCTTGGGCTCGAACCCGAGCCTCCCTAGGACCCCCAAACACACCCAAACAACCCGCAGAGCAACCATAACATGCAATTACACAAATATTACAGACCCCTAAATTTTAGGATGTTACATATAAGGCGTTCATGGATAAGATAGATATCAGTTGAGGTACCTTTGTGCCCTTTTCAAGGATGAGACAAAACCTCAAGACAAAAACAGAGATAAAATTCTCTCCAATACAAAAGCTTGATAGTGCACCCAATGCAAAAGACACAAGTTTGAATATATCTATACCATATAATAATGTGATTGACTGAGTTGATGTCACGAGTAAACTCAACACCAATTCGATCTTGTAAATTACTAAAAACCATTTATAAAGAAAGTAATTAAATATTAATACTTTTACTATTTTTATATAAAATGTTTAAATAAAACAACTAAAAAGATCAAATGTTGAGGGATTAAATCCAAACTTGATGAGGATTTATTCATAAGTGTTTTATCACTTTACCTATGATTCTTTTTATTGAATAAATGTTTCATAAATATATTTTGGCAAAAGGGTTTAGAAAACCCTTAGTAAAGAAATTAATTGAGTCCTTGGGAAAAAATGCACCCAATTGAGTAATTAATGATGAAAAAAAAATCAATTAAGCCATTTTTTAACAAAAATTGTCGTTTATCGACTTGAATGTGAACAAACGTTGATATGGTTAGCGAAAGCAACGAGAAATTGACACGTAATATACCACATGGACAAGTATATTGTGTTGGAAAAATTGTTTGTGAAAACGCTTTTGTTGCACAACGAAAATTTAAATTTTTTCATAAAACCAAACCTTTGTTGTGTTATTTTTTACAATAAATTTTACCAAATTTCTTTCCTCTATTTTTTGGACTAGCGAGGCCTACCGATTTTTTTTCTACCAACTGGTCTTCTTTGCTATCTTTGATCGATCCCTTAGTTGTTAAGAGAGTGAACTCTTAATTTGAACCGAACACAGAACGAAAACTCTAACTTCCAATAGGGAAAGTTTTAATTTCTCTATGGAAACCAAAGATCGAAAGAACTCAAGTACTCACAAAATTTAGATTTTATTTAGTAATTAGTATTATTTTTTTAAATTTCGATAGAATATCCACGTATGTCTAAGTTGTGTTTTTGGCTATCCCATAGTCCCTATTTATAGGGGAAAATCACAAGAATTCTACTTAAAAAGAAAGAGAGGAAAAAATAATATTTTAATAAAAAACTCATAGTCCGTTTCGGACACTATATGGTGGGCAGCTCTGATACTCTAGGACACCCAACGTCCATCCCCTTTTTTAGATGGGTTGGTTGGATTTTTCCTGCATTAGGTATAATTATACATGTAGTCTAGTTTTAAATTAATTTAAAATAAGCTCATATAATTATACAATTCAATTGTCAATTTTCTATTTCCTACATCTTAGTTATTTAATTAAATGTAAATAATTAAGTCGATTAAATTATTTCTCTCAACTAAATTTTAATTTCGTTAAAGTCATGACGTTTTTACAGTATTAAAATACATGAGTAAATAAATTTAATTGTAATGTTCAATAAAACTATGATGAGTAATTAATTTAGTTTTTACTTTAAATAAAATTATTTAATTACAAGCAATTAAATAATCATTAAAATAAATTAAACTAATTTCTAAGTCATCTCTTATTCCTTTCGAGAAAATACATTTACTAGAAATGGTAATTCATGCAACATTTATCTCTTTTATCATTTTCATTCATTTATCATATCGGTTCTTTTTCATCCATATAGGGTTGTGTTGAATAAGTGGAGAGATCGATTAGACATATATAATTAGGGTTTAAATAATTTGTACTTAAGTTTCGACTCTTCGTCTATTAATTACAACAGTATTTTTCATGGAGTTAATCCACTAAAAGTAACATGACCGAACTCCCTATTATTATAATGACTCGATTTTCGTCGGTGTCGAAAAGATAAATTTCGAGGCTGATTTTATTAAACCGGGTCGTTCGAAAATTTAAAAAATCAAGATGATTACAGGTTAAATATGAGACTAGAGAATAGAACTATTAAATTATTAAATTAGATAAGTAATTAACTATAGTATAAAGACTAAATTAAAAAAAAATCAATCAGCAAATGAACAAATGCTTACAAAATTACTAACCAAGTATGTGAAATTAGTCATCCTATAGTTAAAATTACGCTAGTGGGATACAATGATCTCCACTATCCATATCCATTAATTCTTGTCAAAACCAACCACCATCATTGAATTTTTGTTCACTAAAATTTATTTAGGTTAAGTAAATGTGATCATATATATTAATGGGAGAAAGTGTAATATTTTATATCTGGTCTAATCGTCAAACTTGAGTTATGGAACACTACATTAGTCACTTAAGTGACTCTCCATTAACATCCAACCTAACCTCCAGCACATCACGAATTAAAGCAAATAGCACATGTATAGTTTTAAGAAAGCACAAGGTCGCGAACTCACTTCACTTCCTCATGATACGCAGCGACATAAATATGCTAACCTACTTCGCATGCATAACTTAACTACTCTTTTATAAAAGTCTTAAATAATTGAAGAAAGGAATGTGAGCCTTAGGTTTTTCAAAACAATGTACCTCGCAGTATACAGTAGTTCATCTATCTGATACAGAGGTTCGCACCCCTGCTAGCTTGCACAATCTAAGACTTTCATGGGGTAAGTTTCTTTCAACAGAGTAGGTCTTCACGAACTACCCCTATGTGTTTGGATACCATGAACATGGTTCGCAGAGTTTCTTTTATAGCACATATCAAATCCTTTAAAGGTTCGCAGTTAGCAGATTGCCAATCACGGGGGTTTACACTTGGCATAGTTCGTAACTATGTCACTTTGCATCAACTTTGGTGAACTTTGAGTTTTGTCAGGTTGATTAGTTTATGTTATTGCTTATGGCGAACACTATGTTACAAATTACTTATTTAAGGTGAACTTGTAAAATTAAGAGAACATTAATCAAATTTGGACTATCTTTATAAATTTAAATTTTAGATGCATTTATAAAACATTATCGATTCGCGAATAAAAACTTACGGAAAAACATAAGGAAGCATATTAGTAACTAAGTCCTAAAACAATCAGCGAAGTCAAAAGAATTATATCCCTAAGCCCAAATAGTATTTTCACATTGCCTTTAATCCAGAGTTCGCTTGTACTACCTTTACAACATGTATACTTCACTTGGATCACTCACCTCGCCATTGCTCATCTTGCGATCTAGTTATCTGTAGTGAATAGAGAGGAGTGTGTGAGTTCTTGCGAACTTAGTTAATATACAAGAAAGAATAACCACATAGCATACACAAAACATAAGTTAAACAAAAGCTTTGGCAAATTTATAGAACTTACGAACACGGTTCGCTATACTTACGCGAACTCTGGTTCGCAAATACCTACTATTAGATAGCTTAAAAATAGTAAAACACATTATTTCAGAAAACATAAATTTATTTTCCTGTTGGATAAGCGGATCTCCTTATAACGCCTCAGAATGACTCAATGAGTCTTAACATGTCCCATAAGTGTAGTATAAAGCTAAACACTCTCCAACACACCAACATGTCCTAGTGAATGAAGCTTAGCTCGACATTCCCTTATCTCTCCAACCTGTCTCAGGGCCTCTCGCTCAAATCACAAAACATAAAGGTGAGTACTCACAATCCTATGGTAAGCCATTATAACCAATGGTTTCAGGAAAAAACATATTTGTCAAAACATATAGTTAAAACATAGAGGTCGCACATTGTGAGGAGCTCGCAGAATTGTTCATATTGAACTCATAATAAAGAGCTCGCATGTCATTGTTCATAAAAACACATATTCAAAACACAACCACAAAAAAAAGAGTTTTTAGAGAAACCTTACTCTCAGAACTTAGGTTAAGACCCTAAGCTCCAGATTAACATTATGGTTTGCCCATACGTGTAGCGATCCTTAAACACTCAACAATTTACTGAAAACCTTTAGACAACTTCTCTTTTCCCTTTTCTTTGTTTGTAGACATGTATGTCAAGTTCGCAATTTCACAAATATACACAAGTCACTAATAGACAAAGTACATAAAAACTCATACATAAACACAAGCGATCCTAGGTTTGAACATGCTTGTCTTTTGGCGAACCTAGTCTCCTTTGTTACAAATTCTTCTAAACACAATATAAGAAAAGAGTCTTACATTAGATCCTAAGAGCTAAGTTTTGGGTTCTTAGAACTTGATAATAGAACAATCGACAAAGAATTTGAGAGAGTTTTTTTGTTTAACAGAATATGAAATTTCTAATGGAAAGGGCTTAATTTATAGGCACTTAGTGTTTTGGTGTTCTTAGGATACCCTAGTCGTAGTAGAATTAGGAAATAGTTACGTGCATGAATGGTGCTGTGAAGAGAAAAGTAAGTTGACTTCCTGATTTTTGGTATAATTACCCTTTGACTACTCCTGCTTTTGACTTTTGGCCCAAAACAAAGATAACAGCTCGCTAGGTCCACTGGCGATCACTGCTTCGCTAAACCCACTGGTGATCATAGTTCGTTGAACCCACTGGTGAAAACCAGCTCGCTAGACCAACTATCGAACACTAGCTTGCCAGACCCTACTAGCGTACACCATCTCGCTAGACTTGCTGACATACATCATCTTACTGGACCTGTTGGTGCATACCTTCTCACCAGACCTGTTGATGTATACTAGCTTGTCAAGCTTTCTAGCGAACTCCAACTCGCCAAACCTACTGGCGATCGTAGTTCATCGAGCTGAAACTTCTAGACCCTATTTTAGGATGTTATAACTCTCTCCCTCTTAAGAAATTTCATCCTTGAAATTACTTAGAATAGATGAGGATACTAATGCTTCATTGCTTCTTCTGTCTCCTACGTGGCTTTGCTGGTTTTGTGCTTTCGCTAAAACACTTTGACTAAAAGAACTGTCTTGTTTCGCAAGACCTTTTCCTCACGAGCTATGATTTCAACTAGTTCCTCGTCATATCCACAACTAAATCGCACATCAATTTCATCCACTGACACAACATGAGATGGATCTGTTTGATACTTCCTTAGCATGGACACATGAAAAACATCATGGATTCGCTCAAGTTCTGGTGGCAGCTTGAGTCAATAGGCCACTAGAAAAATCCTTTCAACCACTTCATATAAACCTATGAACCTTGGACTTAGCTTCCCCTTTCGCCCAAATCTTAAGACTTTCTTCCATAGAGAGACCTTTAAGAACATTTACTCGCCTACCTGGTACTCAATATCTCACCATTTTAAGTCAGGATAGGACTTTTGTCTGTCTGATGCAATCTTTAGTCGTTCGCATATCATCTTTACCTTCTCCTCTGTTTCGCGAACTAACTCTGGTCAAACCATTTGCTTTTCATCTAGTTTTGTCCAACACAATGGGGTTTTACATTTTCTTCCATACGGCACCTCAAATGGTTCTATTTGGATGCTTGCTTGGTAGCTATTGTTGTACGTGAACTCATTGAGAGGTAGATACTGCTCCCAACTTCCTGCGAATTTTAACACACAACTTCGTAGCTTGTCTTCTAGTACTTGTATCACCCTTTCTGATTGACCATCTATTTCTGGATGGTAAACAATACTAAAGTTAAGTTTTAATCCTAAATCTTCTTGCAAACTTTTCCAGAATCTCGAAGTAAACGAGGATCTCAACCAAAAGTAATGGAAATCTGTACGCCATGAAGTCGCACTATTTCTGTGATGTATATCTCCGCCAGTTTTTGCAATGTATAGTATGTGCGAACTGCTAGTAAGTGCAAACTCTTTGTGAGTTGATTCACAATCAGTTATATCACATCTTTCTTTGTTGAAGCTATGGGCAAGCCTAAAACAAAGTCCATAGTGATCCTTTCCCACTTCCAATCTAGAATTTTGAGTGGTTGAAGCAATCCTGAGGGAAATTGATGCTCTGCTTTCACCTTCTGGCAGACTAAGCACTTCGCCACAAAGTTGATGACATCTCCCTTCAATCCAGGCCACTAATACAGTTCACGGAGGTCACGGTAAATCTTATTACTTCATGGGTGCATAGCATAAAGGCTGTTGTGAACTTCAGTAAGGATCGCATGTCGTAGCTCTTAATCACAGGGTACACAGAGTCTTCCATGAAAACAGAGTACCCCTTCTTTATTTAATGCAAAGTCCCCCTGAACTCCCCGTTCTACTTGGCGAACCCACTTCACCAAGTCTTTGTCGGTGACTTACTTCTCCTTTATTTGTTCTAAGAGGGTAGGCTTCACTTGCAGTTCAGCGAATGGTCCCCCATCACTCATCACACTCAAATGCGAGAACAGAGCTCATAGCTCACTTATTGATTTTCTACTTAAGGCATCTGCAACCACGTTCGCCTTTTTAGGGTGATATTCTATCACACAATCGTAATGTTTCGACAGCTCGATCTACCTTCTTTGTCATAAGTTCAGCTCTTCCTGTGTGAGAAGGTACTTGAGGCTCTTATGGTCTGTGTAGATGGTACATCGCTCGCCGTATAAGTAGTGTCGCCAAATCTTGAGTGCGAACACTACTATTGCTAACTCCAGGTCATGAGTTGGGTAGTTTCGCTCATGAGGCTTCAACCGTCTTGAAGCATAAGCCACCACCTTGCCTTCTTGCATCAGCAAGCAACCAAGTCCTATGTGTGAAGCATCACTGTAAACCACAAAGTCTTTTCTAGATTCTGGTTGAATTAGTACAGGTGCTTTATTGAGTATCACCTTAAGTTTCTCGAAGCTCTTCTATCTTTCATCAATCCATGTGAACTCCTCATCTTTCTATGACAAATTTGTTAAGGATGTTGTTATGGTGGCGAACCCCTCAACAAATCTGCGATAGTATCCTGCGATCCCCAGAAAGCTTCGCACTTCAATAACACTCCTTGGTGATCCCCATTCTAGAATTGTCTCGATCTTTTTAAGGTCTACGTGAACACCCTCTCCTGAAACCACATGACCCAAGAATGCCACCTCTTTAATCCAAAACTCACACTTGCTAAGCTTCGCGAATAGTTGCTACTCTCACAAAATCTATAGCATAGTTGGCCGGTGAGCATCATGCTCTTCTTCGGTTTGTAAGTACATTAGAATATCATCTATGAAGACCACCACTCACTGGTCCAAATACTCATAGAACACTCGAATCATCAAGTTCATAAATGCAACAGGTGTATTTGTTAATAAAAGTATAAGTAAAGCCAAACAGGCTGATTTTAGGAGGATCACCTACCTTGGCAGACAATGTAGTGCCCCATGCCCTACCCTCAAGGAGGATCCAGGATGGTGCGTTACAGCCTTACATCCTTAGATATTCTTAAAACCCAGTTTGAAAAGAATTTGGAATTCGCCAAAAATTACCATAAATAACAAATTGGAAAATATTGAATCATGATGTAAACCATTTTAAATCAAAACCATAAGTTTCAATACAAAAGTTTGAGAAAATCGTAGTTTGGCAAAAAAATCTTAATTACAAAATATTTTTCTTTAGAATTTTAAGCTTAAACGCCATCCCCCCACTGTCATGCATAACACAAATTCATTAGGAGTCTCACAACAGTAAATATCCTCTAGCGTAGTCCTAGGCGTATCCTTTACTTCTTCGTTAACCCTAAGAAGGAAAGGTAATGTAGTAAGTTTGAAGAACTTAATGAGTTTTAAAGCAGATAGAACAAATAATATACATAAAACGAACAATTAATTCCTTTCCATCTTAGTGAGACAAACAGTTCGCCCATAGGCGAATACCATACACAAGCGGACTGTACACAGTTCACCCATTGGCGATTACCATACTTGCACAATTCTTACAATTGACATTGTTCTATTGGTGCAAATACTATGCCCATGCATACATGCAGACACCCTTCTTTGTGATATCAAACACCCTAGTCCGTGTTCAGTGATCATATCATTCGTTCCTTTCCCTTCCTTGTCATGCTTTGTCGTCTGGTTTTCAATTTCTCTTGCCCTACCAGAGGCTACATAACCATTCTCATGTATCGTGATCTGCCAATTCAATGCTTATAACATTGAAGGTAACGCCATTAGTTCATTTCCTTTTTGTTCAGACCATATAGTTCCTTTCAAAGTAAGGAGGGATACTAACTTAACACGAAACAAGGCCCTTACAACATTTACAAAGACATTCCAGACCAGACTTTTCACAGTGAACGTTCGTTACTTTAGTGCAAAAACTTTACCTTGACAGAATAGGTGAACTGTAACACCCCTAACCCGCATCTGTCGCCAAAATAGGGTTATAGAGCATTACCATAAAAACGTAACTCAAATCATTCATTCTCAACATTTTGTAATCATTACGAATTCCAATCAAACACATGCATAACGTCCCTAATTCGAGCCCTTGAGGCCTTAGAAACACTTTAGAAACGATTCGAGACTAAATCATAAACATTTAAAACTTTATGAAAAAAATAGAAAAATTCACACTGTAAGGGTTACACGACCGTGTGGCCAGGCCGTGTGGCTTACACGGTTGAGACACACGTCCGTGTCTCAGGCCGTGTGGACATTCGAAGTAGGGACACGCCGTCATGTCCCAACCCGTGTCCGTGCCCGTATAACTCTCTAACTTGGGTCACACTGCCAAGCCACACGCCCATGTGCTAGGCCGTGTAACTCTCAAAATGCAACCTTAAAAAAAACTATAGGGGACGCATAGCCGTGTCGCATGACCGTGTGTCACACACGGCTGAGACACATGTCCATGTCTTAGGCCGTGTGGACAAGAAATTGGCCAAAATCAAGCCATCTCCTTCACCCACCTCAAGCATGCACCTAAACACAATTTGCACATATGACCAAGGCATCAAAACATATTCAAATATGCATAAAATGACCAATTCAAATGATCAAATACCATTCAACCGAAGCACCTCAAAAGCAAACATACAAATTTACTTAAACATATACAAGTACTTGACACTTTTCATTCATCAACACCTAAATCATTTTCATCTTAAACTTATCACAAATTGATCTATATCACTTCAGCTTAAACTAACCATTTGTACCATACCATTCACACATTATAAGTACCAAACTATCATAATGTAACCATCATCAAATTGGCACCAAACAACCAACTTATACATACCAAAATCCATGTCTAAGCATTTAAACAAACATCAAACACAAGTCCACCTATACATGCCATTATAACCTTTGCTAAAACATTAAGAACTACCGATATAATCGCTGGATAGTATGATAAATCTCTGACGAACTTCCAAACTGATCAAGCTTCTGATAATCTGAAAAGTAAAGGAAAAATAACAACCTAAGCAATGAATGCTTAGTAAGCTCGTATAAATTTTAAACATAACATTTCATTTCAATAATGAACTTTATAAGGTAAGCATAAACCTATACCAATGCCACAAGATTTATCAAACCTTCCATTTACTTACTTTAGCTTAAAAGACATTATCAACTCACAAATTAGTGTATTTATCCACAACCTAGATAAATTCATCCATAACTTAAGTAAATTCTCACATATAAGTAAACCCTTTAACTCATCAATTCATTTACATTATCACATTACATCTTAATTATGAACTTACCGTTTTATTACATTTCCTCACTTGTATCATTTGCATAACACAAGACATAAGCATAAACATAGACCAATTACGCAAACTTGACACAAGCCTATATATCATCATCAATACACCAGTTAGTGCATATACTCATAATTCACTCAAAATATCATAAGGTAAGTCATATATATATGAATAACATCACTTGAAATCATCAATTTCATGAACATAAACATACTTTCGTTGAACATTACCTTTTTATTCCTTTTCATAGATTCATGATATAAGTCTTTTGAATACTTACCAATCCCTTCCTTTTCATACCCGTTGAATCAAATGAAATAACATCGAATAATGGAAATAATATTTTCAGTACAACTTACCTGGTACAATACATTGGCACGAAGATTGCCAGGCTCAAAGCCTGATATAATACACTAGTACGAAGCCTGCTAGGCACAAAGCCTGGTATAATACACCGACATGAAGCCTGCTAAGCACAAATCCTGATATAATACACCGGCACGAAGCCTGCTAGGCACAGAGCCCGAGTATCACCGGCACGAAGCCTGCTAGGCCCAGAGCCCGAATATCACCGGCACAAAGCCTGCTAGACACAGAGCCCGAATAATGTTACGTTTCTATTTCTTAAAACATAACTACATGACATTCAAGATTTAACCAATAATGAAATAGTATGAAATATTCATTTTAGTTAATAATAATCGTATAATGAAGTATAGGGGCTTTTTGGTAATTTTTCATTCTCCTCGATTTTTCATTCAATCTTGATCTAAATTAATAATTTCATTCAATTCATTAATTTAGATAGTAAAACAATTTATTTTATGCAATTTAGTTATTTTGACATTTTTACAAAATTGCCCCTAACATTTTACTTTTATTCAATTTAGTCTTTGAGCCTAAAACATGCAAATTAACCATTTTTAATGCCAATTCACATCAGCCGAGTATTCATGGCACAAAAAAAAATTCATGCAATAATTTCATAACAAATCCTTGTATTTTTACTATTTTAACAATTTAGTCCCTAATTAACAAATTCATCAAAAATCACTTAACAAAATACTTTCACATAACAACTAATATTTCAAATTCATCAATTAACATAAAAAAATCACAAGATTCATCAATGGAAACATTCAAAATCGAAGGTACGGGCTAGTTGGACCTAGTTGCAACGATCTCAAAACATAAAAATTATTAGAAACGGGGCTAAATCGGACTTACATGCATCCTGTGAAGTTTGGCCGAAGCTTGAGTATTCTTTCATGGAGGTTCGGCCATCCAAGAAGAAGAATGAAGAAAAATGTTGATAAATTTCAATATGTTTTAAGTTACGTTTCAACTTATTTACAAATTTGCCATTAAACATATTTTGTTTTATCATTTTCATTCAAGTTGCCGTGTAACATCCCGATTCGGGGCCTAGTCAGAATAGTGGTGCGAGACCACAAATCTAAGTTAGTAAATTGAGTTCTTAAGGTTTATGACATGTTTGCATGATAGTATTAAAGTTCCATGTTGAAATTTTGTGAAATTGACATGGAATGATCAAATAGGACTAAATTGCAAAAGATGCAAAATATGAGTTTCTAGAATCTTTTTGTATGAAATAGCTTTAGAATAATAATTAGAAGTCCTTAAATAGCAATTTTCCCAAAATATAATTTTTGGACAAAATTGGTCATGAGTTGGTAAAATGGAAAATTTTTAAGAGAAAGGCATTTTGGTCATTTGTCTAATAAGTGATTAAAATAGGAAAAAGATGATAAAAATCTATTCATCTTCTTCCTCCCATTGCCGAAAATTTGGAGACTCCATAGCAAGGGTTCTTCATTTTTTTCAAGCTTGCTAGTAAGTTCATTTTAGCCCCGTTTTTAATATTCTTCGTATTTTTGAAGTTCTCGTATTATGAATTAGCTATTTTTAGCTATAAAATGAGCTAAGATGCATGTTCAAAAATCTACCCATGAATGACATGCATGTTAAATGATGTTTTATGGAAGTTTATGAGAGTTTGATGTTAGATAAACATCTTTTTCTAAGAGAATTTCATGAAAAATGGTAGTATGGACCATTTTGTAATAGTTATGAAAATTGGTCATACATACTAGAAATAGTGTGAATTGATGATTGTTATAGTAGAGAATGAATCATCTAAGCATGAATTTTAAGAAAGTTGAATGAAAATCGTTTTACGAGCCTAGGGGCAAAAGTGTAAATATGAGAAAGTATAGGGGCAAAATAATAATTTTGCCAAAGTATGAGTAATGAGTCAATTTAGTAAATATGAGTATTAAATGATCTATTTATGATAATAGATCAAGAAAAACGAAGCCCGGATCGAAACCGAGGCAAGAATAAAGTCGAGGACTAAATTGCATATCTACATACATTTTGTATATTGAGGTAAGTTTGTATGATTTCTAAGCTTTATGATTTCTATCATTGAATTGCTTAGTATAATGTACATTATTATCATGGAATGCTTAATGTTTTGCTAAACAAAGAAATCAATGAGATTAAGTATGAGCAAGTCCCGATTGAAGATGAATTTCCCAGGATACTCGATCTACCACATGAGATAAGAAAGTCCGTATAAGACCAAGCCAAGGCATGGCATCGGCAATCAAGCAGAGATATCATGTAAGTCCAAGGCAAGCTTGGCATTGAACAAGTTATCATGTAAGTCCAAGGCAAGCTTGGCATTGAACAAGTTATCATGTAAGTCCAAGGCAAGCTTGGCATTGAACAGATATCATGTAAGTCCAAGGCAAGCTTGGCATTGAACAAGTTATCATGTAAGTCCAGGACAAACTTGACATTGAACAGATATCATGTAAGTCCAAGGCAAGCTTGGCATTGAAAAGCTATCAAGAGAAAGAGATCCCATGTAAGTCCAAGCCAAGGCATGGCATTGGTGAGAACAAGAAAGACTTCATATAAGTCCATGTCAAGATGTGGCCTCGAAACCAAGATGAGATATTCCATGTAAGACCGTATCTAGGATATGTCTTTGGCATCAAGTTCGTGGGAAGAGATTTAGTATCCTCGATTATTCGCAGAAATTCATCGGGCAAATGAGTAAAGTTAAAATGAGATAGCAAGAAAGTTGAGTAAGCAAAGTTATTATCAAGTTGAGAATGAGTATTATTCATGTTATGAATGATGAATCAGAGATTATGATTATTATGTTAAAATATGCTGATCAATGTGATCAAGTGATACATGTACCTTGTTTACCTCTCAAGTATGAGACTAGTAAGTTGTATGAGATATGTAAGAATCAAGTATGAGTAAGTAAGCTTTATAGCTGAAATTTATGATACCATTGTTGATGTCAAATGGTTTATATTAAGCAAGTATGTTGCTATGAGCATTATGCAAACTTACTAAGCTAAATGCTTACGTCTTTTATTCTTTCTTTCTATGTAGTCCCGCCAAGCTAACTTGTGGATCGTTGAAGTCGGAGCTCGAAGCACACTATCAATCCTTATTTTGGTATAGCCAAGTTGAAATTATATTAAGTATGGCATGTATAGGAAACATTTCATATTAAGTATATGTCTTAGAAAGGGCAAAAGTATGGGCTATCAAGTTTATTATTCTTTTGTAAATGGCTAAGTGATTGGCCAAGATTGACTAAGTATTTATGTTATTGATATCAACGAAGCATGTTGTATTGTTCATGAAAGATGTAATACTTGAGTTCTTTGAATTGAGCTTGAGTTTGGTCTTAATTTCGGGGTGGCAATTGGCTTGGTAAATAGCCTCTAAGTGCCCACATGGATGGACACACGGGCGTGTGTCTAAGGCCGTGGCACCGCACCATTGTATCTTAAGTCCAGAATAGACCACGGACTAGTCATACGGGCGTGTGTCTAGACTCTAGGCCGTGTTAAGGTAGTTAGTGTGCACCACGGGTGGTAAGCACGGCGTGTGCCTTGGCCGTGGGGCATTGGCCGATCTTTGGGGTTTTAGGCACGGTTTGGGCCCAGGCGTGTCGAGCCGTGTGTATTTTGCCGGTATCCACCACGGGTGAAAGACACGGGCATGTTTTAGGGGTGTGCAGGCGTGTCCCATACAACATGGGCGTGTGACCCCGCTCTAAAGAAAAGTTTCGAATAAGTTCTGAAAGTTTTTAGATAAGTGTTTAAGGCCTCGTAGGCTCATGAAAGGTATGAATAGACTGAGAAAGAGAAGTTTTTAATTCGGAACAAAATTTTATAGCTCGTAAGTACATGTTTAAGTGAGTTCAAGCATGGTAATGTCTCGTATCTAGTCTTGGTCTCGGACTCGGGTATGGGGTGTTACATTTAGTGGTATCAGAGCTACGGTTTAGTTAGTTCTAGGACTAACGTAGTACGAGCACGAGTCTAGCTATACATGCCATACGTAAGAATGTTTTTATAATGATAGTGTGACGACTCCTAACGACTTAATTTATGTTTATACATTTAGTAAATGGGTCCCGATAGAGCTGTGGTGGATGACGTAGAAAGTAACGCGCCGGCTCCCACTGAAGGGATGGTGCCAAACGAGCTTGAGAATAGACCCACTACGGCGAGTCAAGAAGGAGGAGAAGAGGCTAGAGAAACCTTCCTCCATATGATGAATACATGGTATACGGAGTTCGTTCGTACGAACCTGAATGCGCAACCCCCTCCACCCCCACCTATTCCTCAACCTATCCCAGTAGCCCCTCAAGTAGTAGAGGTGGTAAGAGGAGAGAAGCCTCCGGTTGATAGGATTAGGAAACATGGGGCAGAAAAATTTCGGGCTAGAAAAGATGATGATCCGGAAAAGGCTGAGTTCTGGATAGAAAATACTATCAGGGTATTTAATGAGTTGTCATGCACACCTGAGGAATGCATGAAGTGTGTAGTTTCTCTCTTAAGAGATTCTGCTTATCAATGGTGGAACACCCTTGTGTCAGTGGTACCGAGGGAAAAGATCACATGGGAATTTTTCCAAGAAGAGTTCAAGAAAAAGTATATCAGTCAAAGGTTTGTAGACCAGAAAATGAAGGAATTCCTAGAACTGAAGTAAGGCAAGATGTCAGTGACTAACTATGAACGTGAGTTTGTACGACTCAGTAAGTACGCTCGTGAATGCGTGTCCACTGAGGCCATCATGAGTAAAAGATTTGAAGACGGGTTGAATGAGGACATCAAACTGTTTGTTGCTGTCCTAGAACTAAAGGAATTTGTTGCGCTAGTAGAGAGGGCTTGTAAAGCCGAGGAATTAGTAAAAGAGAAAAGAAAGTCTGAAATGGAGTCTCGTGACTCTAGGAAGAGATAGTGGAATAAGTCATTCCAATCTTTATCCAAGAAGTTAAGAGATTTCCCTACCCGATCGGCTACTTCCACTGGGTTTTCAAGGAAAGTAAGCAATATTCAGGGAATAAAGCACAGACTACTTCAGTTGCAAGTGTTGGGAATATTAGATTTGACAGACCCGAATGCCCACAATGTGGCAAACATCATCTTGGAGAATGCCGAGCACATGAAAATGCATGCTTTAGATGTGGTTCGCAAGACCACTATATAAAAGATTGTCCAGAGATGATGAAAGAAGAGAGAACTAAGAACTCGAGATCCGGGAGTATGGTCCGAGGAAGACCGCAGAGAAACTCGGGAAGTGGGGCAAGTGGAAGAGGTAACCCTCGAGAGCAGGCCGCGAGACCCGAGGGTAGAGCGCTTGCAAGGACTTATGCCATTCACGCTCGCGAAGAGGCATCTTCTCATGATGTTATTACGGGTACCTTTTCTCTTTTTGATATCAAAGTTATTGTTTTAATAAATCCCGGATCCACACACTCTTATATTTGCATGAAATTAGTGTCCGGTTTGAGTATGCCTATGGATTCTACAGAATTTATGATTAAAGTGTCTAATCCTTTAGGCAAGAGTGTGTTAGTTGATAAAGTATGTAAAGATTGCCCATTAATGATTAGAGGTCACTGCTTTAAAGCAAATCTTATGTTGCTACCATTTGATGAGTTCGACCTCATTCTTGGTATGGGTAGTTGATCGCCCATGATGTAATAGTTAATTGTGGGAAGAAATACATTGAGATGAGATGTGAGAATGGGGATACTCTTCATGTAGAATCAGATGAACGAGGTGAATCGCCGGTGATGATTTCTCATATGATGGCGCAGAGATATATAAGAAAGGGGTATGAGGCATTTTTGGCCTTTGTGATGAATGATAAAGAAATGGAGTTAAAGATTGAGCCAGTGCCGATAGTATGTGAGTACCCGGATGTTTTTCCTGAGGAATTGCCAGGACTACCACCGTTAGAGAGGTTGAGTTCAATATTGAGCTAGCTCCGTGCAGATGCACCGATATCTATTACTCTTACAGAATGGCTCCAACAGAGTTGAAAGAGCTAAAGTCACAGTTTCAAGAGTTGACAGACAAAGGCTTTGCAAGATCAAGTTGTTCACCATGGGGTGCTCCGATTTTATTTGTGAAAAAGAAAGATGGCACCATGAGATTGTGCATATATTACCGTTAGCTTAATAAAGTGACAGTAAAGAACAAGTACCCATTACCTAGGATCGATGATTTATTCGATCAATTGAAAGAAGCCACTGTGTTCTCCAAAATAGACTTGAGATCAGGGTACTACCAGCTAAGAGTGAAGGATTCAGATGTATCTAAGACCGCATTTCGAATAAGGTATGGGCATTATGAATTTTTAGTTATGCCCTTTGGGTTGACCAATGCTCCCGCGGTATTCATGGACTTAATGAATCGCATCTTTAGACCATACCTCGACAAGTTTGTAGTCGTTTTTATTGACGACATACTAATTTATTCCCGAGATGAGAATGAGCATGCTGAACATCTATGGATAGTTTTACAGGCTCTTCGAGAAAATCAGTTGTATGCCAAATTCAGTAAAAGCAAATTTTGGCTCAAGGAAGTAGGATTTCTTAGACATATTGTCTCGAGAGATGGAGTCCGAGTAGATCCAAGTAAGATCTCAACCATAATGGACTAGAAGCCACCGAAGAACATCTCTGAGATTAGAAGTTTTCTAGGCCTAGCCGGCTATTACAGACGATTCGTCAAGGGGTTTTCCATGATTGCAACCCCGATGACTAAATTGTTACAGAAAAATGTGAAGTTTGAGTGGACAGAACGATGCCAACAAAGTTTCGAGAAGTTGAAAGAAATATTGTGAAGCTCCGGTTTAGTACAACCCGAAGTCGGGGAAAGAGTTTATAATTTACAACCGATGCATCCTTAAATGGATTAGGCTGTGTACTTATGCAAGAAGGCAAGGTGATTGCTTATGCCTCAAGACAGTTGAAGCCTCATGAGAAGAATTATCCGACGCATGATTTAGAGTTGGCTGTCATAGTCTTCGCTTTGAAGATTTGGAGACACCATTTATATGGTAAAAAATGTCGGATTTTTACTGATCACAAAAGTCTGAAGTACTTGATGACGCAGAAAGAGTTGAACTTAAGGCAACAGAGATGGTTAGAATTGATAAAAGACTATGAATTGGTCATTGACTACCATCCAAGAAAGGCGAATGTGGTCGCCGATGCTTTAAGCAGAAAGTCCCTATTTACATTAAGAGCATTGAATTCAAGGATATCTTTATCCGATGATGGTTCTATTTTAGCTGAGCTGAGAGCTAGACCAATGTTTCTTCACGAGATCTTGGCAGCTCAGAAAGAAGATAGTGAATTGCAAGTCAAGAGAGCTCAGTGCGAATCCGATGTTGGATCTGACTTTCGAATTAATTCCGATGGATATTTGATGTTTAAAGATAGAGTTTGTGTACCGAGAAAAGAGGAGCTTATTCAGAAAATTTTGTATGAAGCACATAACGAATGTTTGTCTGTACATCCGAGAAGTACAAAGATGTATAATGATTTGAAGCAACAGTATTGGTGGCCGAAAATGAAGAAAGATATTTCAGAGTTTGTTTCCAAGTGCATGATTTGTCAGCAAGTAAAGGCTGAACACCAAGTACCTTCGGGTTTACTTCAGCCTATCTTGGTTCCCGAGTGGAAATGGGACATTATCACCACGAATTTTGTTACGGGTTTACCGTTGTCACCCAGCAAGAAGGATGCTATATGGTTTGTAGTGGATAGACTCACGAAGTCAGCCCATTTTGTACCTGTACGAGTTGATTACTCACTCGACGAGTTAGCAAGCTTATATGTTTCAGAAATAGTAAGGCTTCACGGAGTTCCCTTATTGATTATATCGGATAGAGATCCGAGATTCACATCCAGATTTTGGAAGAAGCTGCAAGAAGCCTTGGGTACAAGATTGAGTTTTAGCACAGCTTTTCATCCTCAAACTGATGGTCAGTCAGAGAGGCTAATTCAAGTACTCGAGGATATGCTCAGATGTTGTATTTTAGAATTTCAAGGCAGTTGGGAAAAGTTTCTCCCATTGATAGAATTTGCCTACAATAATAGTTTTCAATCGAGTTTAAAGATGGTGCCTTATGAGGCTCTATATGGGCGAAAGTGCAGAACGCCTTTATTTTGGACTGAACTCAAGGAAAACCAAATTCAAGGGGTTGATTTGGTTAGAGAAGCTGAAGAGAAAGTGAAAGTGAAACGAGAATGTTTAAAAGATGCATCAGACAGATAGAAGTCCTATTCGGACTTAAAAAGAAAAGAGATAGTGTATCAAGTCGGAGATAAAGTTTTCTTGAAAGTGTCACCATGGAGAAAAGTTCTCAGATTTGGCCGAAAAGGCAAGTTGAGTCCACGTTTTATTGGACCGTATGAGATTACCGAGAAAGTTGGGCTGGTAGCTTACAGATTGGCACTGCCATCAGAGTTAGAAAAGATACATGATGTGTTTCACATGTCAATGTTGAGACGCTACCGATCAGATCCTTCACATGTAATTACCCCGTCAGAGATAGAGATTCATCCCGACATGACTTATGGTGAAGAACTAGTTAAGATTTTGGCTCGGGAAGTCAAGCAACTAAGGAATAAAAGTATTGCCCTGGTAAAAGTATTGTGGCAAAGACATGGAATAGAAGAAGCTACGTGGGAACCAGAAGAAATCATGAGGAACCAGTATCCAAACCTGTTTGCTAGTAAGATTTTCGAGGACGAAAATTCCTAAGAGGGGGAGAATTGTAACATCCCGATTTGGGGCCTAGTCGGAATAGTGGTGCGAGACCACAAATCTGAGTTAGTAAATTGAGTTCTTAAGGTTTATGACATGTTTGCATGATAGTATTAAAGTTCCATGTTGAAATTTTGTGAAATTGACATGGAATGATCAAATCGGACTAAATTGCAAAAGATGCAAAATATGAGTTTCTAGAAGCTTTTTGTATGAAATAGCTTTAGAATAATAATTAGAAGTCCTTAAATAGCAATTTTCCCAAAATATAATTTTTGGACAAAATTGGTCATGAGTTGGTAAAATGGAAAATTTTTAAGAGAAAGGCACTTTGGTCATTTGTCTAATAAATGATTAAAAAAGGAAAAAGATTATAAAAATCTATTCATCTTCTTCCTCCCATTGCCGAAAATTTGGAGACTCCATAGCAAGGGTTCTTCATTTTTTTAAAGCTTGCTAGTAAGTTCATTTTAGCCCCGTTTTTAATATTCTTCGTATTTTTGAAGTTCTCGTATTATGAATTAGCTATTTTTAGCTATAAAATGAGCTAAGATGCATGTTCAAAAATCTACCCATGAATGACTTGCATGTTAAATTATGTTTTACGGAAGTTTATGAGAGTTTGATGTTAGATAAACATCTTTTTCTAAGAGAATTTCATGAAAAATGGTAGTGTGAACCATTTTGTAATAGTTCTGAAAATTGGTCATACATACTAGAAATAGTGTGAATTGATGATTGTTATAGTAGAGAAAATGAATCAGCTAAGCATGAAGTTTAAGAAAGTTGAATGAAAATCATTTTACGAGCTTAGGGGCAAAAGTGTAAATATAAGAAAGTATAGGGGCAAAATAATAATTTTGCCAAAGTATGAGTAATGAGTCAATTTAGTCAATGTGAGTATTAAATGATCTATTTATGATAATAGATCAAGAAAAATGAAGCCCCGATCGAAATCGAGGCAAGAACAAAGTCGAGGACTAAATTGCATATCTACATACATTTTATATATCGAGGTAAGTTTGTATGATTTCTAAGCATTATGATTTCTATCATTGAATTGCTTAGTATAATGTACATTATTATCATGAAATGCTTAATGTTTTGCTAAACAAAGAAATCAATGTGATTAAGTATGAGCAAGTCCCGATTGAAGATGAATTTCCCAGGATACTCATTCTACCACATGAGATAAGAAAGTCCGTATAAGACCAAGCCAAGGCATGGCATCGGCAATCAAGTAGAGATATCATGTAAGTCCAAGGCAAGCTTGGCATTGAACAAGTTATCATGTAAGTCCAAGGCAAGCTTGGCATTGAACAAGTTATCATGTAAGTCCAAGGCAAGCTTGGCATTGAAAAGATATCATGTAAGTCCAAGGCAAGCTTGACATTGAACAAGTTATCATGTAAGTCCAAGGCAAACTTGACATTGAACAGATATCATGTAAGTTCAAGGCAAGCTTGGCATTGAAAAGCTATCAAGAGAAAGAGATCCCATGTAAGTCCAAGCCAAGGCATGGCATTGGTGAGAACAAGAAAGACTTCGTATAAGTCCATGTCAAGACATGGCCTCGAAACCAAGATGAGATATTTCATGTAAGACCGTATCTAGGATATGGCTTTGGCATCAAGTTCGTGGGAAGAGATTTAGTATCCTCGGTTATTCGCAGAAATTCATCGGGCAAATGAGTAAAGTTAAAATGAGATAGCAAGAAAGTTGAGTAAGCAAAGTTATTATCAAGTTGAAAATGAGTATTATTCATGTTATGAATGATGAGTCAGAGATTATGATTATTATGTTAAAATATGCTGATCAATGTGATCAAGTCATATAGGTACCTTGTTTACCTCTCAAGTACGAGACTAGTAAGTTTCATGAGATATGTAAGAATCAAGTATGAGTAAGTAAGCTTTATAGCTGAAATTTATGATACCATTGTTGATGTCAAATGGTTTATATTAAGCAAGTATGTTGCTATGAGCATTATGCAAACTTACTAAGCTAAATGCTTACGTCTTTTATTCTTTCTTTCTATGTAGTCCCGCCAAGCTAACTTGTGGATCGTTGAAGTCGGAGCTCGAAGCACACTATCAATCCTTATTTTGGTATAGCCAAGTTGAAATTATATTAAGTATGGCATGTATAGGAAACATTTCATATTAAGTATATGTCTTAGAAAGGGCAAAAGTATGGGCTATCAAGTTTATTATTCTTTTGTAAATGGCTAAGTGATTGGCCAAGATTGACTAAGTATTTATGTTATTGATATCAACGAAGCATGTTGTATTGTTCATGAAAGATGTAATACTTGAGTTGCTGAATTGAGCTTGAGTTTGGTCTTAATTTCAGGGTGGCAATTGGCTTGGTAAATAGCCTCTAAGTGCCCACACGGATGGACACACGGGCGTGTGTCTAGGCCGTGTGCACCCTACACCATTGTATCTTAATTCAGAATAGACCACGGACTAGTCACACGGGCATGTGTCTAGACTCTAGGCCGTGTTAAGGTAGTCAGTGTGCACCACGGGTGGTAAGCACGGGCGTGTGCCTTGGCCGTGGGGCATTGGCGGAATGCTGGGGTTTTAGGCACGGTTTGGGGCCACGAGCGTGTCCAGGCCGTGTGTATTTTGCCAGTATCCACCATGGGTGAAAGACACGGGCATGTTTTAGGGGTGCACGGGCGTGTCCCATACAACATGGGCGTGTGACCCCTGCTCTAAAGAAAAGTTTCTGAATAAGTTCCGAAAGTTTTTAGATAAGTGTTTAAGGCCTTGTAAGCTCATGAAAGGTATGAATAGACTAAGAAAGGGAAGTTTTTAATTCGGAACAAAATTTTATAGCCCGTAAGTTAATGTTTAAGTGAGTTCAAGCATGGTAATGTCTCGTATCCAGTCTTGGTCTCGGACTTAGGTATGGGGTGTTACATGCCGTCCAACCATATTAATTAATGCTAAATTACCATATAGGTCCTTCCTCATTTCGTTAATAAGCTATTTAATCATCTAAATGTAATAATTACTAAGTTTTGCATCTTTTACAATTTAGTCCTTTTTCTTTAATTAACTATCAAAATGTTAAAAAATTTTAACAAAACTTTACTACCACCTTAATGACATTCCGTAAATATTTATAAAAATATTTACGGCTCAGTTTATAGAAACGAGGTCCCGATACCTCATTTTCTAAAACCACTTGACCTTAGGGTCTTACCACTTGAACTTAATAAATTGCTTATATAACATAAATTATCAAATTAAAAACCTTTTAAAACCATATTTGATTCGTAAATATTAAATAATAGTATTTACGAACTTACTTGTCAGATTTGGTGGCCTTGAAAGTACAATTTCCGACACCAATGAAAAATGGGCTGTTACATGAACTTACCTTATACCAGATATGAAACAAAAGCATTACACATATAAGGGGTATGGAGGAACTCACCAGAGATTGTAGAAAAGTTCAAACAGTAAGACCATTGCCCTTATCTCGGGAGTTTTCAAGATTCTCTTAAGCTATAATGTCAATATTTATCTTATCAGATCATTTTACCAACAACTAAACAAGTTTTAACGAAAACATCAATAGGAAACTTAAAATCTGAACGTTTCCTCCTTCCTTATATTAAACTGACCCTAAAGCATAAAACGCTAGGGCCCTGCAAATAACTATGAAAATAACTTGAGTTTTATTGGTATTTACCAGGTACCAACGTCGCTGGAGTTTGCTGAAAATAAAAAACTCGATCCTTCAAGCAAGTCTTAGTTCTAGAGTTTTTCGAGAAAATGCAAGGAAAATTTGGAGAGAAAATAAGGTTTGTCAAAAGAAAGCGTAAAACTTGCTTAGGAAACCAATGTTGGCTTTATACAGGTGCACACGAAAAGAAAACTTAGTGGGAAAGTCTCATTTCACCTACCACCCTTCTTTTGGTACCTGTGACTAATAATTTTCTCTCTCATCTTAAATGCATTTCTTTTCCATTTCTGAACTCTTGTCCCATTTTAACTAATCTTTTTGCACTAACCAGTTGGTTTAACCAGAACGAAAAGATAATAGTATAGCTAACAGTTCTTTCAAGCTAAGGGCTTAACATTGAGAAATAAATAAATAAATATTAATGTTTATCAGCTGGGGTGGCATATACCCTGTAAAGAAGTATGCTAGACCACCAAGCTCGCCTTAGCATAAACTTCACCCAAGGGCGCATTCAATAGACTTTAAGCAATTAGTTATACCTAGTAGTTTATGCATTCAGAACTTATCCTTTACGCCTTAATTCTATGAACAGTACTCGAACTCTAAGGTCTCGCCGGGTGGGATGTTACAGACAACGGCGCATACAGCCCCCTAGATTCATAGGAATTTGTTCGCCAGAGTTGGGGGTTTAGTTATACTCTCCCCTCTTAGAGACCTAAATTCAAACCCTCTGTGGGTTTGCAAAAGAAAAGGGTTGGTGAGAGTTGAGCCTTAGTGAACAGGTCTACTTACGAAATGGATGGTCTCTAAGCCATTGAGGAATGTACAACAGACACCAAGTCTGACATTCAAGTGTACCTACCCCCTCAATTATCTCATCTAGTCCTCATTTTCAAAAATCAAGTGTGATCGTTTCTACTCCTTCAAACACTTAGCTGAAAAGGAGGCGAAAACACCCTTGAGGCAACAACTCACTCGACAAATATCTATACTTTACCTTCGTTGTATCTCTTCTTTAATAAAATCTATTTTCTCCAACGCTTGTACTTTCAATCAATTTAATTGCTTATCCTTCTTTGATATCTTTTTTTTTCCAATTCAACTCCTTTTACTTTCATTTTTTTGCCAATTTAGGCGAATATATGTACATTTACCACTTAATAACTTAATAAAATAAGGACTTGAGGAACTTAGCTAGATCGAACGTCATGCACATAAGGGGTACTCTTTCCAATTCCTAGGTCCAAAGGACCAACTAAACTGTACTCTGATACCACTAAATTTGTAACACCCTTACCTGATCCATTAGTCAGAATCGGGTATGGAGTGCCACACCTAAACCGGGTTAATGTACACATTTAGACCTCGCTGTTTAAAAATCAAACTACATCACCTATTCATTTAAAGAAAAATCTTTACAAGAAAGACACTAGTTTTTAATCCAAAAGTTCCCTATCTCGACTTCGAGCCTCCTAGTTCACCGCTCTGGCGGACTTCATATGTTGCCATTGTTGGGAAATATGTCCATATTGTAATAAACATGTAACTGTTTTTTATTTTTTTGAACGATGAATAAATAAATAAAGTTAATTTCACATTTCACTATTATGTATTTTGTATTTTCCATCTTTTATATTTTGCATGCATAGCAAAATTATGACAAGCAAATATTAGCTCATTGATTGTTTAAAGTTCAAATCAAAGACAAGTGGCATTGTAAAGAACGTTTACATTGTGAGAAAGACAACTTACTTCAGTAGATAATCTAAATAAGTCTGTAATCCCGTAAAAGAATTAAAGTGAGCATTTGATTCAAATAGTAAGAAGGATTATTATGTCGTCTACAATTCCAATTGGAGAGATGGCTAGTCTTGACTATCGGAGTAGTTGACTCCACAAGTAGAAACATAAATGTATTCATTAGTAGAATGATACATTGGACTGAACCCAAGATGAATTAATTCACTTGTGACGTTCATGGTGTGATTTACCTAAATCTTGAGTTAGTCACTAACTATGCATATGCAACTCATGTGCTTTGATATAAGTGGAGGCTTATGCTCTAAAGATGATCGAGCCCACAACCGGTATGTTGGGTACATAACTTGTGTATGGCATGGCTTTACTAGCAACAGTGGAATGCATAGCTCAATTAAAGAGTTAATGATATCCTCTCATTGGCATTGTGTGGATTGATAAATATGAAATGTGGCCACGGGTTGCTTGTTCTCGAATGAGCAATTTGTCATAGTCATTTGTTGACAGTGATCATATTAATCATTAAGAAGACACAATGGTGACAATGAGATAAAATAGGATTGTATTGAGTGAACGGATTTAACTCAAAGGAATCAAGAATATCATATGAGGGTAACACGCACATGACGAGGTCATTGGACAAAGTAGTTGGATGAATTGCTTTCGTAAAGAGTATACAATAAGGAGTTTTCAATCATGGTACTTCTTGTGGACTGGCTCCATGATTAAGTAATTATGAATTATTGGAACGATGCTTCTGGACATAATTGCAATCACTAAACTCTAATTGTATATGTCCGATTGGTCCCTCCGCTAGCTCAACAAAAGCTCAATCGGACTGCATTTGAATCAAAAGAAAATTCTACGAATTTGGGAATAATTTAATTGAGTCGATTTATTTGATGTTGAATTAAATTAGGTGGTCATAAGAATTGTTCAACTACAAAATTTGATTAAAGAACTTTCTTGAAAAATTAATTTGGAAAATCTAAGTGATTTTTGGAAAAATTAATTTTGATCAAGTAAAATTAAATTAATCAAATTAATTAAAATTAATATGATATTTATGAAAGTTAATTTTCAAGTCAGACAATTGGCCCAATGGGTAATTAAACTTGAAAATTATACTTGAGATCGTAAATTGGGCCTAGGAGCCCAAAATCGAGACCAAGACCTAAAAACTGGTCGAACTGGGCTCAGCATGTGAAACCGGACCGACGGTCCAACCGATGGCTAAACCAAACAGGTTGGGTCGTCATTGACTCGGACCGAACTAGCAGTAGTTGAACCTGCTCGGGGTGTCGTAAGGGTGTCGCACCTGCACCATCGGACATGGAGGTGGCGGTAATTGTGACAACGGCGTCCTGGTGGCTAGTGGCGGTTGTTCATCGATGGTTGAGTAGTGGAAGGGTTACACTCCTACTAGGACTCGACTAGAGATTTTGATTTCAGATTAATTATTCCAAAAAAATATTATTTTAATAGTTTAATATTAAATTTAATTTAATACTTATCTTAATAATATTTTAATTGTTTAATATTAAATTTAATTTAATATTTATCTTGTAGATAAACATTCTATTATTTTAATAAGATTTAATATTAAAGTGATTAAGTTTAATCATAGTTGAACTCTCTAAATTCTCCCTATATAAAGAGAGTCTTGGGTCATTATTTACACACACTTGAATTCAAGAGAAAGTTGTAGAGAGAAAATTCTCTGAAGAGATTATTTCAGAAAATTTCTAGAGATATTTTTCTAATTTACAACTTGACCCAAAAAAATAGAGAAATTGCAAAATTATCCCGCTGGTAATTTTTGTGAAAAAAATTTTTATTCGAAGCGAGCCCACACTCGACAGACTTGAGCTTGAAGATAACGGAGAAGACTACTTGGTCGAAGCGCTCATCCTAGACGAATCGAAAAGGTACAATTTTGATTAAGTGTTTATTAGTTTAGATATCACAACCAAGATCTTGTTCTGGAAAAATTTTTAAAACTCTGGTTTTTCCCTAAATTTATTTTTCGCTACGTTTTCCAAACCCATTTTTCCAACAGTCATAGCTCAACTATAGTCTTACACAATATGATGTCATGTTTTACTGTCCTGACGAACTTCATATGTTACCATAACCCAGCTGTGGTCTTACACAATATGATACCATGTTTACTGTCCTGATGGACTTCATATGTTGTCATAGCCTAGCTATGGTTTTACACAATAAGATGCCATGTTTACTGTCCTGGCGGACTTCATATGTTGCCATAACCCAACTATGATATTACACAATATGATATCATGTTTACTGTCCTAGCGGACTTCATAGGTTGTCGTAGCCTAGCTATGGTCTTACACAGTATGATGTCATATTTTCCCATAGACCTTTGATTCGAAAGAATCGATAAACCTCTTCTGAGGTGTCATCCCGAAGGACCAATCGATAACCATCGTAATGGTGTCACTCTATAAAGTTTTCGCTTGTCGACACTAACAAAAAATCATCATCTCTGTCATCTGCTACACTAGCATCAACAACTTCTACTTTCTGCTTACCATTTTCATAATTTTTGGCATCCATTTTATTCTTATTCTGAAGTTTGTAACACTTTACCCTAATGTGACCCATCTTCTTGCAGTAGCCACATTGTTTGTCTCAATTTCTAGATTTTGATCTTGCCTTAGAGCTATTCCGATCTGACTTTTTGGATTGTTGTTTGCCCATTGCAACAAGGATTGAGGCCTGCCTATCTGACTTCTTATTTGGGCCTAACTCATTATCGAGTTTATCTTTGCTCAGTAGATTTCCCTTATGCCCTTAAATGAGAGATTATCTCTCTCATAAGTCAGGGTTTCCCTGAAAGTTCTGTAAGAAGGGGGCAAAGAATACAACAATAACATAGTTTGATCCTCGTCCCTGATATTTAAATCAAGATTCTTTAGGTCATTGAGAAGGGTAACGAACTCACTCATGTGAGCCTTAATGGACTCAGTTTCAGCCATTCTGAACGTGTAGAGATGTTGTTTTAACATTAACCTGTTAGCTACAGATTTTGTCATGTATACTCAGTTTTCTCCATAGCGCGAATGTTGTTTTCTCCATCAATACTTCCTGTAGCACATTATTTGTAAGGCATAGTTGAATTGCAGATAAAGCTTTTTCATCAAGCTCTTCCCATTCTGACTGGTTTGCATTTGCTGGTTTCTTCTCTGTAATGACCTTTTCAGGCCGTTCTGGACCAGTATTGCCGTCATTCGAACTTGCCAAAACTGATATTTATGATTCCATCGAACTTCTCAATGTCGAACCTTGTCGCTTCCATATTTGAACATGTTGAATGTGGAAACCAAACCAAGCTCTGATACTAGTTTGTTGGGTATAAATTTGTGTATGCAACGAACAAGAATAATAACGAAGAAATTGAAAAATTCGAACACACAAATTTTACGTGAAAAAACTCCTCCGAAGAGGATAAAAAATCACGGGCAAAAGAAAATTTCACTAATATAAAAGAAGTACAAAAATGGAGAGAACCAAAGAAATGAAAAACTCAAAACCCTGAAAGAAAAACTCTTCAAACTTAAAAAATACAAAATTCTCTCATTCTTTATATTTTCTATTGTATAAACCTAGGGTAACTAAGGTCTATTTATAGGCTGAAATTTGTAGCTTTTATAACTAGAATATCCATAGGTTAATTAGAGTTTAAATGGGAAACTAAAATAGAATTTAATTGAGAGAAAAAAACCGAGAAACTTGAGGAACATATCGCCACGTCGTGACGTGGCTTTTGCGTTGCTAGGAGGAAGAATGATCACGTCGTCGGGACAGAGATTTATTTCTCGTTGTGACGTCGAATTTTATCTTGTCGGGATGTCACTTAATATTTTGTCTAAAAATGCGAGGCATACTCCACACTAACTTTTTTTTACAATAAATAAGGATAAAGAGATTATTCAGATATAAACTGAACTTCAACATAATTATGCTTTTTATCACTTCACTTTAATTCACTATATTATTTTACTTTTTCTCATAAGAAATTCTTGATAGTTTGGGGTAAATTATTAGTTTTCTTGAAGTGATTAATTAACATGGTCCAATTCAGTGTCCACCTTCCATTTATTTCCCCAATTGGATACCTAGTTAAATACGGTTGAAACATTGAGCATTAATCGGTGGATTTAAAAGAAGGCAACTGGGAATCTGGGATCGATTTTGATTAAAACTAATAATTAAGTTTGACATCTAAATATCAATGATATTTTAACGGGATGGTTGTTCAGATTATTCTTTAATCATAAAGTTAGGAGTTTGATCTTCGTCTATGGGAATGAAGCACATTTTATAACCAGATATTTACCTCTTTAGAGAGAACTCGCAACAAGAAAATTAATTACTACTATCAACGATGAACATCCTGATTTCGATAAAAAGAAAAAAACAAATCCTTTTACTATGTATAAGTTGTGAGTTTAGTCCTTTTACTTTAATTTGATTATTCTTAGTTTTTTTTTTAAATTTTAAAATTTTAGTATTGACCAAATAGTAGATATTAGTTTCATTAAATTAAAGTCTACTATTTCTAATATATTATGCGAAAAACATATATTATTCCATGTGTAATGACTTGTAAATATTTTATTTTCATACTATTCAAAAAAAGTTAGTTAATGAATTTAGTGGTTATTGTTTATATTAATAATAAAATTTTATAATTTGAAAAATATATGCACTAAAAATGATTAAATTTGAAAACATTGATTAAATTTTTTTTAACTTTATACATAATACAAGAATAATAGTTGAATTTAACAAAATAGATTTAGTTATTACTATTTAGATCAGATTAAAATTTGAAAATTTGAAAATTTGAAAAACATAAAAATTAAAATTAATGAATTTAAAAATATAAAAACTAAAATTAAATAAATCAAAAGTATATGTATTAAAATATAAGCAAAATTTGACAAAATTAATAATCTGACATCAGTGGAAGATTAAACTTCGGACAATTTCTGAGAAAAGACTGATGAGGTGGCGGCCGTACTTTGATGAATGTCCGAAGAATAACGGCTAACATGGACATCACGTGATGACTGAAAGCTGCTTTGAATTGGACATGTGGAGGGATTTGTTCTTTGTACAACCCCTTTGGAATCCGATTCCTCCAATTACAGCGAAACCAAGCGGCGCTGATATCAACAAATGGTTTTTGTTTAACTAACGTTCTTAGAACACTAAAGGGCAAATTACCAGAAAATACCCTTTTTTTTACAAAAATTACGGAAAAGGACCTACAATTTAATTATTTACCGGAATGGGCCATTTCCCCCGAAAACGCATCCACGCGGTAGCGATTTGGGGATGCACGAGAAAAGCGCGTCCCACGAGGGGCGTTTTACGCCACATCAGTAGAAATCGCGTCCTTGAGGACGTGCTTTGCTGATGTGGCAAAAAAGCTCCCTAAGGGACGCGTTTTTGCCCTTTCCCCCCACCGCTAGGGTTTTTAGCTGTTTTTAGGGTTAGGGTATGGGTTTTTAGGATTTTAGGGCTAAGGTTTAGGGTTTTTTAGGGTTTTTAGGATCTTAAGGTTTAGGGTTTTTAGTGAAAAATTAATGAACTAGAGTTTAGGGTTAATTAATTAAAATAATTTTAGGTTTAGGGTTTTGGAAAAAATATATCAGCAACATAAAAATTATTTGTTTTTTTCTGAGAGTATCCGGTAAAATAATTTTGAGAAGACGTTTACGAACACATAGTGACCAAAACGCTTCAAGCAGGATGCTTGTCAAGCAAGAGTAATGAAAAAGCTCCCACATAGACGCTCTTTTGCTCAAACATTCTCTGGCAAAATAATTTTGAGAAGACGTTTCAACAAATAGTGACCAAAACGCTTCAAGCGAGGATGCACATCGGCAAGAAGAGTGAAAAAGCTCCCACGTGGACGCTTCTTTTACTACTGAGAGTCTCACGGCAAAATAATTTTGAGAAGACATTTACGAACAAATAGTGACCAAAACGCTTCAAGCGAGGATGCATCGGCAAAGAGTGAAAAAAGCTCCCACGTGGACGCTCTTTTGCTCTGATGAGTTCCTAATTGTCCTTAGACTATAAATGCGCCAAATTTCATTCTCAAAGGTTGCATAATAGAAATTGAGGCAAAAGTAAAATAGAAGCGAAGATGAGTGAACGTATTAGTGTTGTTATTTACTATGATGGTGAGGTTTGTGACAAAGTGAAAAGCAGTGTTGTTTTTTTATCGGAGAACACTGTACATCGGTTTTTAACCAGAACATAGATTTGACAGAACTTCACAAAAGAATTAGGCGTAAAATCTTCGGAACAACGCCAATGAAAGTTCAATGTATTAAGCATAGATTTTTTGCTTCGGTTGATCCCGTGAGATATGACTCATTCGACATCAAAGGTCCTCAGAGCTTGGAGGCAATGGTGGAGACTCATCTTGCCAGTGGATCACCCTATCTTGAGGTATATGTACAATTTTCATCGCCAAGTGATCTTCCTTCGACTTCAACATCTACTGCTGTTTGAGGGGAATACACGACCCCAAGTTGACACTCTGTTAGTGGGAGGCAGAATACAAAAGCGCCCATGTTTGGTGGTAGTATGGAAAACACAACCCCTGCACGACACTCGGTTGGTGGATGGGACATGCATATCCTTCCTTCGACGTTTGATACTAGAAATACGTATTGGGGAACGTCATGAACTTCTAGTGGTTGGCAATCCACATATGATTGGGGACGTTACAAAATTTGTTTAAGAAGAGATAATGTACTCCCCACGAAATCCACCGGCGAGGGGACCTCGTTCGTTACAGATGATGGTGGGTCGGATGATGAGTCCGATGTGGATCCACCTCGAGAGCCCGGCCCCGATGGTGCGAAGTTGCATTATTTTCTCGAAGGAGCATGTTCCAACCATACGAAGATGTTGAAGGGGTTCGGATGAAGAAGAAGAAGAAGATCCGCGATTCAGTATGCACTAGCTCCAACCCACATGCATAATGTCGATCTATCTCAAGACGATGCATTAGAGTTTCTGAACTACCACATGTAAGGCGTGGACTGCACAAGTTCGTCATTTGATTCGGGTGAATTAGAAGTTGGTAAAGAGTTTTCCAACAAGGATAGTTTTCTTGGTGCATTGAAACAATATAGCATCAAGAACGGGGTTAACTACAATGTGGTTAAATCCAAACTCGATAAGTACGAGGCCAAGTGTGCAGTGAAAGACGATACATGTTCATGGAAAATCATGGCCTCGTTGAGAAAAAAGGATGAGCTTGTGGGAGATTAAAAGTACAAAGGTCCACATACATGTCTTGCCGGGTGCAAAGATCACTAGGTGTTCAAGGTTTTTGAACAATATTGATATTACGTAATGTTGCATTATTTAACGTACTTCGTTGATAGGTGTTTCACAAGATCATCCCAAGATGGATTCAGATATGTTGGCTAACTTAATAATACCGATAAAGTGAAGGCGGATCCCAAGACTTCGAGATCGCCCTTAATTGTCAATATTCATAGCCAATTGGGGTACATGCCCTCTTACCAGAAGACTTGGATAGCTAAGCGTAAGGCGTTGGAAAAGTTGCATGAGTCGTGTGGACACTTCATATAATGAAGTGTGGCAGTGGTATCAGTCTTTGGAGAGATATGTCGAGTGCAAAGATAATGGACCTTGAAACGGAACCCGCGTACTACAACGATCGATTACTCGTGGATGCCAAGTGTTCAAGCGTGCGTTCTGGACATTTAAGCAATGTCGAGACGCATTTCTATACTGCAAGCCATTGGTACAAAATGATGGTACCTTTATGTATGGTAGATATACGATCGGTTATTGCTAGTAATGCGGGCACAGGATGGCGGTGGGAGAATCCTTCCAATTGCGTTTGCAATAACACCGGGAGTCGGTGATGGTAGGATTTCTTTCTATCTAGGTTAAGGAGGCATGTTCGCGCCTCAACCCGATATATGCGTTATATCGATCGGGCCCTGGAATACTAGCCGCAATAGAGCGAGAGGGAAGCCTATGGCATCACACACACCATCGATATTGCCTAAGGCATGTTGCGTCCAACTACCACGGGCAACATCGATCTACTAGTGAACGACGGCAAGTGACCAACATGGGTATGTAATATCTATTAATATAATTTCATTTGTAATATTCAATTTATTCTTAATTGAAGAGTGGTATGTAATATTCGCTATCAAACTTATATTGGCAGGGTATGAGATCAATAAGGACCGTTTTCACGAGATGTTGGCAAGTTTGGGCTCAGTTAACGAAGAAGGCGCAAACTACCTATGCAACATACCTTTCGAACAGTGGACACAAGCATACGATGGCGGCCTACGATATGGTCATATGACCTCAAACCTGGCTGAATGCATAAATTCTGTTCTAAAAGGAACACGTCATTTGCCGATAACATCGGTTGTGCGAGAGACATATTTTCATTTAGCGGCACTATTTTTGAAGCGAGCAGCGAGTTATAAAGGCCAAATGCAGGGAGGCCATGTATGGTGCGCGAAGGTATTGCGAGAAATTAACAAGGAGAAGGCACGGGCCAACACCATGCACACAGTGTGTCACGATCACGACAACCTATGGTTTCGTGTGATGGAGTTTGACAGACCGAACCAAGGTATTGTTGGCGAGCAATATCGTGTACACTTGAGAAATAGGACCTGCGACTGTGGGATATTTGACGCACTTCGTTATCCATATGCTCATGTAATTGCGCTTGTCGAATCTCAAAATGCGGATCCCATGAGCTATGTCGACGAAGTGTATAAAATAGAATACATGTACAACGTGTGGAGACACGTATTCCCTGATCCCGGATGAACGTAAGTGGCCGCCTCAGATCGCTTGCTTCGTTTAAGCTGTTACGGAGAGAAGCTGCGTCGCAAACCAAAGGGTCGACCTTTCTCGACTAGAATACGTAACAATATGGATATCCGAGAAACAGCCAACCAACGAAAGTTATGCAGATGGTGTAGGAACCCAGGCCATACATCTCGCTCGTGTCCAAATCGAAATAGTTGATAGTCTCTTTATCATTTTTGTCTCTTGGTGGCTATGAAAATTCTTTTAATTTCTTGATGAAAATGGTGAACTTTTGTAGAAGGACTAAGTTGCAAAACAAAAAAAAAGTTATTCAATTAATCTAAAATATCACCATCATCATTATTCTTCAAAATTATCTTTCTTGCTAAATGATTATTTTGCCCCTTACGATCCTTCAAAATCCCTACATTGGATCAACATCCATCTTGATAAAATTACAAATCAACCCCTCATACTTTTTCACTTATTCAATTTAGTCCTAATTCATCCATTTCTTATTAGTTTCTAGATCGGTCCACCCTTAAAATATTTACACCATTGGCCCTTCAAGGTTGTTTTCATATATACATTTTAACCCGTCAAATTTTTCTCACATTTTACTATTGATCCCGGAAAACTTTTCTCACATTTCCGATTTAGTCCTTACTTGAACCAATACAATTAGGATATTAAAAACAACTTTTATTTTATAAAAAATAAAAAAATAAATTACAATAAAAAATAAAAAACATCTTTTATTTTATTAAAAATAATAAATTTAAATCACAATTAGGATATTAAAAACACTACAGGAAAACAGACTTTTAGCGGCATTTTTTTTTTGCCCTTAGCGGCGTTTATAAGCGCCACTAAAAGTATTTGCGGCGCTTTTAGAAGCGCCGCAAAAAACGCCGCAAACTTTAGCGGCATTTATGAGAAAAAAAGGCCGCTAAAGGTCATGACTTTTAGCGGCATTTTTTTCACAAGCGCCGCTAAAGGTCATGACTTTTAGCGGCATTTTTCTAGCAAACACCGCTAAAGGTCATGACCTTTAGCGCGCGCTTTTTCGACAAACGCCGCTAAAGATCATGACCTTTAGCGGTGCTTTTCTAAAAAACTCCGCTAAAGGTCATGACCTTTAGCGGCGCTTGTGAGAAAAACGCCGCTAAAGGTTAACCTTTAGCAGCGTTTGTGAGAAAAACGCCGCTAAAAGTCATGACCTTTAGTGGCGCTTGTGAGAAAAACGTCGCTAAAAGTCATGACCTTTAGCGGCGCTTGTGAAAAAAATGCCGCTAATTTGTACAGATTTGCAGTGTAATCGCACCCGACCATACCTTTCAAACGCCGCTAAAATTTGTACAAATTTACAGTGTAAAATTTTCAAACGTCGCACCTGACGTTTTTTTCACAAACGCCGCTAATTTGTACAGATTTGCAGTGTAAAATTTGTTTTATATCATACCCCTCCTGCACTAAAAACCAACCAATAACAGTAAATATAGTATATAATTCCAACCCAAAACAGCAAATGTAGAATATAAAACACACCAAATGCATTGATTGTAAATGAAACTTGAAATTCAATAAACTAAATGCATTATAACTGAAAATATTCTTACAATAATGTTAAATGTAATAATGTTTTAAAATAATCAAACAACGAGAAAGTACATGTCTAAGATGGCGGCCTCTGCGACTGCTGAAACATCTGCATCATTTCATTTGTCAAGTCGTAGCTGGAGCTCATCGTACTTTCTATTCTCGCTCTCGCTAGCATCGATGTCGCCTCGCCTCCACAGGTCGCTACCGCTTCGCATCCGCTCTAACCCATTGCTTTGGAGTTCTTTATATTTTTGTTGAACATCGCAATTTCTCGCCTCTCTGCCAACCGTGCTCTCTTGCATCCGAGCTATCTCGGTTTTTGAGCCTCGAACTTCAAAGACGAGATTGACTCAGGAAGGCATGTATTGCCGAGCCGGATCAAAATATTGGGTCGGGGTAATACTGAGATCCTTGTAATCGCATCCGACCATACCTTTTAAAACCAAAAACATTAGTGACAATTCTATTATAAATATACTCAAGATTAACAGAACTATCAGCCGAAGCAGTCGTACCTTTTAGGACCCAAAACTTTGGTAATAATTCTGTTATCAATCTCCTCAAGATTAACAGAACTATCGAACTATTTCGATAAGCAAACCGCTTCATACTCCGCCTTCTTCTCCTTTAGTTTATCCTAATAAATCAATGAAAGAGTTAGAAACGAAATATATAATAAGAAGGAATGCAACATAACTTGTAATTGAAGAATTATTAAGTAAATATACCATAATTTCTGCAGCTTCGGATGTCATCGGAGATCCATCCTTCTTCCTATGCGTAATGTCAAAAAGCTGAAGGCGTCCAACTTTTTGACCAGACGAGGCTTCCGACATTTTAGCATAAAGAATATAAATTAATAGTATAAATTCATTAATATTTGACATAGTTAATAAATTATAATACCTCGGCCTCAGCTACACAAGCAAAACTTCTAGACCTTGCCGTGTGCGTGAATTTTTGTTGCTGTCTGCTGCTTGTTTCAACTCGCTCACGGTCCTACATAATGAAATTTGAATTATGTATATAGTAAATACCGTAAATCGAAAAATTTATAAGACTTTAGAAGTACGTAATACCTCTCCTTTCTTCGAATTCCAGAATCTAACTTGATCTTCCCATTGGTACCTCAACATTCCGGTGGGACATTTCTTAATTTTTAAATCGAGGTGATGTCTATCTTAAAATATTGTTTTTTCAACGTGCTTTTATGGTCTCTCCATTTTTTACCCAACGTCTTCTTAATATAATCATCGGAGACCTCTAAAGAAAATCTCTCCTGAAAAAACACAAGTTTAAAAAGTAAATATAAATGAAAGTTAAACCAAAGTATTATAAATTACATTCACGCGTTTTTGCCTTAATATTATCGAGCTCGATTTTTGTTGGCGCGGGCATGTGCCGCCATGATTCGTAGTTAATGGGTAACATATTGGCATTACATGATAGAATGCCCAAATAGCTCGCTAACAATCGAGCTTCAGATCCAACGGGTGGCCATGATCAATTTCTCCTTACTTTAACACGCTCGGCAGGATCTAGCTCGTACAAATATTTAAGGAGTGTACGTCCCGACCTCTTGGCGTCCCACCACTTTCAGCTAAAAATGATATATTATTAGTATATTAAAATTGCAAAATGAATCAATAATAAAATTCAACATGCATGTAAAATAAATTAACATTACTCTGAACTTCTGCAGGCTCATCATCTATGTCCGGCACACTAGAAGATCCAACAAATGTTTGTTGTTCACTATTTGCTTCTTCTGAATTTGGAGTATTGTGGACAATACTTAAATCTCGTAATCGTCTTCTAGGCATTTTTCCTGTAATACACATAAAATAGTGCAAAATTTTAGTAACAAATAAAATAATAGTACATTTAAAATAGTTAAATTATATAACATGACCAATATTAAAATTATAATATTACATATAAATAAAAAGGAGAGAAGCCCAGAGCGATCGAGAGAGTATATGCATGGCAATATCTGTGAAAGATATGGCAATAACTGGAATTGATGATCAGAGATATTGGAATTGGATTTGTAAAGAAGAATCATGTCTGATGGGTATTCTAATTTCAACAAGACTGAAGGCATTTGTGAAAAGGCTTTTATTCGACTGACATTGTTTGTAAGGAAATCCATCAGTTATAACCTTTTGTTGGACTAATTGCATTCATGCGTTGTTTTTGTTTGAAGAAAGTTAGAAAGAAATATGAGTATAAAGATCCAACCATTCTTCCATCTGAAACACCTTGTAAATGGGTTTTTCTTTTATATTTTATGTTTTATATCTGATTGAATATAACATCTGCAAGTATTTTGTTGATTCTATTATTTGAGTATTTAATTTAATTACCAAAAAGCCAAGAAAAAAATATTATTTCTTATAAATTTTTTTATCAAAACACAGGGAGTAATATTTTTAAAAGGGAAAAAATGAAGAATAGAAATGCAGGGTATTAGTAATTAGCAGCTGCTTGGTTTAGCTGTCAAACTACACATAAGAATCAAAAGGAGACCAATTAGATGAGATCAGAATACCTTGGGTCGAGGAATGATTTGAGCTTCAAGATAAACGATATGTGAGCTTTGAAAGAATGCAGAGAGCGAGGGAGAGAAGCCCAGAGCGAAAGACAGTACTAATTTATTGCTTGTAGAAATTGGTTGCCCATTAAACAAAAACAAAACCAAGTGTAAATCAGTTAAAATGAAATTTATTTCTTCTCTACTTAACCCAAACACATAAAACAAAAAAAAAGGAAAAGAGGGAAGAGATTACATTAAAGATGAGATCTTTGTTATCAGAGATGCGAGCCAATGGGTATCCTCAGAAGAATGTGAATTTACAATAATAAGCAGTCATTGACTCTTTGTAAAACACAATAATAAGCAGTCACAGAAAATACAAGAATGTTAAAGACCTTCAAGCATTTGAAATAAGCAGCCCAACTGCAGTAGGATCATTTTGCTTATGAGTATATGTGCAAGTAATGCATAATATGAAATCCAAATGAATTATCATTGTGAAACAGCAAGGATATTCAGATAAAAGTGAAGATCTTACATTAACTAAATAAATCAACAAAATTTACTGGCGGTGTATTCCATTGGAAATGCTTCTAAACCTGGTAGAAGAAGATAAATAGCATCGGAAATTCTCATCAATGAGTACTGCTGCAAATTGTTATTTACATGAACTTCGATTTTAGAGATAAAAAAATAAATAGTATTGCAGAAAGGACGACCGGTAACACATTTAATGATTAAAAATGATTAAAAATGTTTCCCTTAACCTATTTGGGTGCTTTGTTGCAGTAATATTATCCAACTATTATGACCTGCCATTCAAAACTACCAATGCTATAAGTGGTTAAGAATATTAGAAATACATCACAAAGAACCAAACAACCATAACTAATAAAACTTTTTAATTTTCAAAGTATACCACTCAGTCCCTTGATAAAAAATAATCAATTGCCTCATGATTGTAACTTTTTTTTTCTACTGATAATCAGTGTCCTCTCAAATCAAGTTTACTTCATTTTGCTTTGTTTTATTTCTCTCCAATCATTTTGATTCTCTTCTCAAACCAGCATTCAAACAGACGGAAATGCCATGCTAACATGCCTAACTCAGGATTGACACGTATCCCACAAGTCAATTGAATTAAACTCTTACAGTTCATTGTGCTTTTTTTCAATACAGTTTTGCTTAGACAATGAAAAAAAATGTTTCCATTTTCAAACATCAAAAGCATCACAAACAATGAAAGACTTCAATTTTTCAATGTTTCATACATCAAAATCGAACACAACCCAGTAGCTTCTACAATTTTGAAACATTGCTACATTCGGAACGGAAATTATTCCAATTAACAGGGGGAGGGGGGACTAGTAGCTCTTCAAAGTGTAAACACGATTCTCAGATCTGTCCCAAGACAAACTGAAATTACAAATCCCTAAAATCTATGTAAAGGGACCACACAAAGCCTTTAGTCACTGGTTCAGTTCAATCCAATTTAACAAAAAAAATGAAAAATAATAAATCGGGAATTAGGGTTTGATTACCTCTTGTGCTTTTGAGCAAAGGGACGTCCTACAAAAACCCTTGCCTTTGTTAATCCGATTTTCTATATGGGAAATCAATGGCCGGTAGGAAGGGTGAACTTTAGGGATTTGAAATTGGGGAAAAGGGTGAACAAGAGAGCAAAACGGATGTCAATGGGGGAAAAATGGGTGAAAATACTTAGGGATTTAGGAGTAAGGAAAAGGGGGGAAATGAACGCAGAACGAAATGGGAAACAAGGTAAGTGTTATCGTGTGGGTAAAAAACAAGAGAGCAAAACGACACCGTTTCGCCCAAAGAAATTTAACATTTGCGGCGTTTTTAATTAAAGCGCCGCTAAAAGGGGAACCTATTGCGGCGTTTTACCAAAACGCCACTAAAAATCTAATAAAACGGCGCCGTTTTGTTTAAAACATATCTTTTGCGGCGTTTTGTGCCTTTAAAAATTAAAATTATTTAATATATAAAATAAAAACAATATAAATTTTTTTCATTTAAATAAAAAAATATTTAAATGAATATATAAAATAAAAACAATATAAAATTATTTAATAATAGTATTTTAATTTTTTCATTTAAATAAATAATTTTTTAAAATTTAAATAATATTTAAAAGAATTAGATCAAATTTGAAATCTTGAAAATTATTTAAAATTTGAAATTATTTAATATATAAATTAAAAACAAAGCAGTCATATACCCAAAAAACTTTAAATTTATTTTAATAATAGTATTTCAAATTGTTAACATATATTTTTCACATAAAATACCCTAAACCCCTAACCCCTATCCCATTAACTCCTAAACCCTAACCTCCGTCCTCTTAACCCTTAAACCCCTAACATCTAACACCTAACCCAAAAACCCTAAACCCATATCATTTAATCTTTGATCCTTAACTAATAGCCCCTAAACATTAAATCGTAGACTCTAAACCTTAAACCTTAAATCTTGAAATCTAAACCCTAAACCCATAACATTTTAAACTTATAAACCTTAAACCATAAACCCTCAACCCTCGACCCTAAATCACTAAACTCTGAACCTTAAAACCCTAAACTCTAAACCCTAAATCCTAAACCATAAACCTTAAACCTTAAAACCCTAAACCTTAGAATCATAAACCTTAAAACCCTAAACCCTAACATCCATCCTCTTAACCCTTAAACCCATAACACCTAACCCGTAAACCCTAAACTCGTATCCTTTAATCCCTAATCCCCAACCAATAACCCCTAAACCTTAAATCATGGACTATAAACCTTAAACCTTAAATCATGAACTCTAAACCCTAAACCCATAACCTTTTAAACTTATAAACCCTAAACATTAAACAATTGAACCACTAAATTATAAACACTAATGCTGAGTTTTTTTTTTCATTTTTTATATTGATACCAAAACGCCACTAATGTTGAGTTCTTATTTTTCAATTTTTATATTGAAACCGAAACGGTGACGTTTTATTTTTAAATAAAATAGTTTTAATAGATTTTTGTGGTGTTTTAGTAAAAGCGCCGCTAAAAGCTCGATATTTAGCGGTGTTTTTAGGTGAATCGCCGCTAATGCTCGGACCTTTAGCGGCGTTTTTTCCAAAAGTGCCGCTAATGGTTAGACCTTTAGCGGCGATTTTTTAAAAGCGCCTCTAATGCTCAGACCTTTAGCGGCGTTTTTTCAAAAGCGCCGCTAATGCTCAGACCTTTAGCGGTGTTTTTCAAAAAGCGTCGCTAATGCTCAGACCTTTAGCGGCGTTTTCGAAAACGCCGCTATTTATCCTTTTTAGCGGCGTTTTGAAATAAACGCCGCTATTGCTCTTTTTTTGCGGTGTTTTCGTTCAAACGTCGCTATTGTGTAATATTTGTGGCGTTTTTCTTTAAAACGCCGCTAAAAGTCTGTTTTGGTGTAGTGAAACAACTTTTATTTTATAAAAAATAAAAAAAATAAATTACAATAAAAAATAAAAAACAACTTTTATTTTTTAAAATATAAAAATTAAATTACAATTGAAATATTAAAAACAACTTTTATTTTATAAAAAATAAAAAAATAAAAAACAACTTTTATTTTTTAAAAAATATAAAAATTAAATTAAAATTGAAATACTAAAAACAACTTTTATTTTATAAAAAAATTACAATAAAAAATAAAAACAACTTTTATTTTTTAAAAATATAAAAATTAAATTACAATTAAAATATAAAAACAACTTTTATTTTATTAAATGAAACAAAAAAATATATTACAATAAAAAAATAAATGAAACAATATAAAAAAAGTTTATACAAATATATTAAAAAAATCAATGTTGGTGCCGGTCGAAATCAGTGCCACATTGGGGTAGTCGACGGTTACGCGTTGGGTTCCTTCTTGTTCTAGCTTCCGGCGGGGGTTATGGTTGCTCAAAGCGGGATTCAGGTTCCTTCCTCAGGGGGGTCCGTTGTGGGTGTTGGGAGGATGACCTACCTTGATAAAATATGGACTACGGAGGTGTTTGCATCATCCATTGCGGAGGTGTCTGAATCCCATACGGCGAAGGAGATTGGTAAAAAGAAGAGCTCCTCGACGGCGCCTCGTGCGATCCCTCATGCGACGGCGGCCTACAGATCGGCCGCCAATGGAGTAGTCGAACGGACTCGACCGGGCCATGCATTCCAACTCGCCATTGGACGGGAAAAGGAAACATATAAGGGTTAGGATACATATAAGGGCTAGGATACGCACCTGGTATAACCGGAAAAGGCTGTGATGTGGGTGTCGTCAGCTGAACTGTTGGGCCCGTTGTGTAACACCCCATACCCGAGTCTGAGGCTAAGACCGGATACGAGACATTACTATGCTTGAACTTTCTTAAACATGTACTTACCGGCTATAAAATTTCGCTCCGAATTAAAAACTTCTCTTTCTTAGTCAAATCAGACGTTTCATGGGCCTACAAGGCCTCAGATTACGCCCCAAACTTTCGTAACTCATCCGAAACTTTCTCTCAAAACAGGTTCACACGTCAGTGTAACTTGGGACACGCCCGTGCACCCCTAAAACATGCTCGTGTCTTTCACCCGTGGAGGATACTGGCAAATTACACACGGCCTGGACACGCCCGTGGCCTTGACCCGTGTGCCAAACCTTGGCATTCTGACTTAACCACACGGTCTGTACACATGCCCGTGTGCATCACCGCGGTGACAATTAAGTTTCTAAGTGTCAAGTGCAGACTTCACAAGGCCTTGGAACACGTCCGTGTGCCGACCGTGTATATCACACGGCCTGGACAAACGGCCGTGTGACCAGTCCGTGGTCTAATCTGACTTAAGATACTAAGGTGCGAGAGCGACGCGGCCTAGACACACGCCCGTGTGTCTATCCGTGTAGGCACTTAGTGGCTATCTTACCAAGCCTTTTACCACTCCCATTTGTAAACATTCATATAGTACTTCAAAACATTCTCAAATCATCAATTAAAACACATGAATTAATACATTTAATCATTAAAGAGATAAAGTCTTTATCCCATACACTAGAGAGAACTACTCCCAATACAAATACAACCAACTTAGATTCTCTTAGGCCAATACAATTTGGCACATTATCAATGACTTAATCAACCTCAAGTACTAGCCCTATACATGCCATGACTTCTAAGAACTTGATACCTCATACCAAGGGTCTGCTCGATAGTGTGAAAACATCTCTGGCGGCCTCCAACCCGAGCTATTTAAAATAACCTATAAGAGATGGGAAAAGATAAGGGGTAAGCAATAATGCTTAGTAAGTTCATCTGCATAATCTGACAAATATTAATATTCACTGAATATACATAACCCCAAGGCAATATCTTTGAGTTTTTCTCATCAATTCATGGTTACTTACTCAATCATTCTTGAATCTTACTCATTCTATCTCTTACCACATTTCTACCATGCCACAAGCCAATTCGCTCGTTTAATTAGCATACATTCCTGCACTGGTCATCACAAGATCATACAAAACAACACATCAAGCATTTTCAATAAGTCGCTCATACTACAAATCTCTCGGTGGTTACGCACTTAGCCCACCATTGAATCTCTTATAGGGTGGTATTGCACACATCCCACCAATCATTTATACCTATGGTGATTTCGCACTTAGCTCACCAATCATTTATAAGCGATGGTATCGCACACGTACCCATCGACACTAATCAATCGTGTGGTAACGCATACGCCCACCAATCATTTATAAGCGATGGTATCCTACACGCCCATCGACACTAATCAATCGGTGGTAACACACACAAAGACCCACCAATCATTTATAAGCGATGGTATCGCATTACACACCCATCGACATTAATCAATCGTGGTAACCCACACAAACCCACCAATAAATAATATAGTTGATGGTATCGCATTTGACCCATCACTAACCATTAATAAGGTGATATCGCAAATAGCTCACCATTTTTTACATTCATGGATAATAATCCACAAGTATATCTCTATTTCAAATGTTCATTCGAGAACATCCTCACATGATTCTATTCTTACCTAACTTTCTACGGTACTCGTCATCATTCACACAGTACATTAATAAATCTGTCTCATGCAACTAAGGTGCATCAACTACACATACCCCACTAGGGGTTCATCATATATTGAATTCATCTCAATTCAGTTCTACACATACTTGTGCTACTCATGGTACAACCACATACATTCAACATATACATTGAATCATTCGAATTGTTAAATAACTCTCTTCAGTCTCATGCACATAGTTCTCATTATCATCATACCCCAATTGGGTCTTACATACACTAACATATCGATACCACGTCCCTGACATGGTCTTATATGAATTCTTACACCGAGGCCATATTCCAATATGGTCTTATTCGAGACTTTAACTATTGTCCTATCGTGCTATACACCTTTCCCATTTCTCGAAATTTAATTCCATTGACATCTTATCAAGAGACATTTCATACATTCATATAGTAATATACATTCCATACAATATTGGAATACTAAATCAGCTCATACGTAATTGCAACATTCGCACATGAACTTACCTCGATGTCGAAAGAGCCGAAAAGGACTTTTTGCCCACATTTCTCTTTTCATCCGTTCTAGGTCCGAAACTCATTTTCTTTGATCTAGAACAATGAAATTTATTGATTTAATCACTTATAAATCATGATATACCATAATCTAAACTTTAGGCAAAAATGACTATTTTGCCCCTACACTTTGGCAAAATTACTATTTTGCCCCTAGGCTCGTAAATAAATTCTCATCACATTTTCTTGTTAAACAAGCCTAGCTGAACATTTAATCCTCTTACAACTATTTTTAATTCCATCAATTTCATGCTTAAATGAACAAATTACAACTTTTGCATTTTAGTCCCAATTAGGTGTTTTCATGACAACACCTTTCACAAAAGTTATTTCTCATCATCCTATCATTCATTTTCTTCCATAAAAACTCATCAAACAACAAGAACTCTATCATGGCAAGTCCCTATACTTTCAACCATATTGCAAACTAGTCCCCTCTTTAGAAAGCTTAAGCTTTGGGGACTCCAAAAGTCTAATTTTCTTCATGAAATACCATCAAAACCACTTACTTGAGTGGAGAATTGCTTGCTGAAATTTTAAGCTTCAAAAACCCCTCCCATGGCTGCTATTTTCGGTGGAGGAAGAGAAGAAATAAAAAAAATGATAGCTTTTCTTTTTGTCATATTTTATTCATCTTTTCTCACCAAATTTGACTAAGCATTAAATGCTCTTGTCTCCCATATCACATGGCCGGCCATCACACTCCAAAATGGCCTATTTACACATTTGGGACCTCTAATTTATAAACCATATCTTTTTGGTACCTCTAGCAATTAAAATAGAACTTTCGCACATTATGCGATTCAGTCCTTTTTCACAATTTAGCTAGAAATCGCTAAAATTAAGGCACCAAAATTTTCATACATCCTTATAAACATGTTATAACACATAACATATCATGAAAATAATTTTCTCTAACCTCGAATTAGTGATTCCGAGATCACTGTTCCGACTAGCCCCTAAATCGGGCTGTTACAATTATTCCCCCTTAGGGATTTTTGTCCCCGAAAATCTAATCAGGAGGAGTTCTTACCAACATTCTTAAAACGTTTCCATCTACTCTTCAAAATCACGAGTCCACTATCCTCAAATATCTCTTGCAAAAAACTCTTAAACTGTGATACATAAGGTCGAAATGTAACTTGAGACCTAGGTTATTCTTCCTCTGGGGCATATACTCTGTAGTCTACGAATTTGGAACTCTGCACATGTCCAAATGATCATTCGAATCTTTACTGGTTGATTCACTACAATTTGAATGACTTTCCCCTTCTTGGGAATTTGTCAAATCAAATTTGAAATCTATAAGGTTGTATCTTATTTTCTCATTCAAGCGTTTACTAACTATAATAGTCTTGACTTGTACGCTTTGAAAATTCAGCTTTTAGTGGTTAACTACTTCTGACCATAACTCCATCATATCGTGAAATGTACTCTACTGTCAAAACATTTATCCACATAACTGTACTTCCTTATTCTTGCTTTATTAGATATGCTGCTACAAAATCTCATACCAAAGCTCTGTATAAGTTCTGGATTCATCATCAACAATGGAAAACTTATACAACCTGTATTTATTACCTCAAATAAACTCATTCGGAGCTTATTTAAAATACCATTTACTATATCTCTTTTGAACCCTTTTTATTCTGAAAAGAAGACTCGCTTTAGTCATTAACCTTACTGAAACTAAGATGTTACCAACTAGGGTCAACCGAGTAACTAACTCGCATTGCTTAACATGGATCTTTTCATAACATCTAACTCACAACACAGACACAAAAGTGATTGTCTCTGGATCACCAACCTGTCAACTCTTTCTCTTAATTTAGACTGATCTCAGTACTAGAACTTTCAAAAAAACAGTTCTTTCAATAGCTTACAACTCAACTATCATGGTTTGAACATTTCGATGAGCATATCTTTATATTATGCTCCCTACTCACGTACACACAGAATTTTATTCTCTTTACTGATTCATGCGTGAATATACATAGAACTTGAATCATATCTCAATACATTAATCTACTCTTTTCTCCATACTGAGAACATATTTTAAGCACACTCTCATCTGAGTTTCTCTTTCTATGCCAATCTAGAACCTTTACGATCGTCATATCTCACGATAGCAGGGACATCTCGATCGAATTCGTTGACTCTATTCGGCTTACCCGAAAACCCATCACACAACATGAAACTTGTGATTTCACCTCTTATACACGAATCATCACCAATTTCCTCCTCAAGGTACCCAAATTAAGGTTACGAGGAGATAAAGGAAATGTCGATTTCAATTAACTAAATTGACAACCGTTCTGTCTGATTTTTACTATCAGCTAACATTCTCACACAATCACAATTTATGAAAAGAACAACTACATCATCCCTGAAGGGAAACATGTATTAGTACATAATACTAAAGGAGATCATTAATATCTCATCCATGGCATTAACTAACCATGCACAAACCACAGGCTTCTAGCCAACTTACTCAAACTTGCCATTTATTTAGCACATACCGTGCCACACGTCGTACTCGTTTCTTCGTGATTCAATCACGAATATCGGCATTCACTCCTTCATATGACTTTAGTACTAATCTCATTTCTACTTCTAACTCATCTACCTGTCCCATTGATCACTAGGGATAATCAAAGATACATATTCATCGTCATTCATGTAGGTACAAGACCAATGCCACATTCCCGAGAGGGCCTTATATGGAGTCACCTCTAAACGCCAATGCCGTATCCCGGATAAGGTCTTATATGGACTTCCTCGTCAGGTATCGATGCCATATTCTGGATACGGTCTTATACGGAATCTCAACTCGGTGCCAAGGCCATGTCTCGGTCATGGTCTTATACGAGACCTTGTCTATCTCATATCTCGATGATAGCCTCATCATTTTAGTCCTCTAGGACTTCAACCTCATGTTCAACAACAATTACTCTATTTAGTAGAGTATTATGCATCGATGTGATACAAGGCATTCTTAATCATGCTAGCATAATTATTGCATTAATCCGATGCAAACTTACTCAACTTAACTCTCATATCATCTCATCATAATTCAACAGTGGCAAGGGAGGGAGGTTGCAAAGTCCCTTAGCCTAACTCTCGTGACTACATACATATGATTTACTACTCATTGTCAATGAAATATCATCATAGTCACACAACTCGCCTCAAGGGAGTTTTCATATTTATCACGCTACAATTGTTTCTATCACTTATACTTTCAAACTGGGACTTCACTTACTCAAGTTTCACATTAAGGTCTACTTGAGTACTCAACATTTAACTCTCTTTCCTCTTACTATTCCTTATTAATCTAGAGAATGTCTTACGGGTTTTGAGTACGTCGTTTACTTGATTGCCATAGTCCAACTATGGTCTTACTCGTATCACAACATCATAGCCCAACTATTGCTTTACATGTCGTCACGATGCCATAGCCTCGCTATGGTCTTACACGAAATCTCATATCAATACCAATGCCATATCCTAGATACGGTCTTACATGGAAACTCATGTCGATGCCGATGCCATATCCCAGATATGGTCTTGTACGGAATCTTGTATCGGTGCCAATGCCATGCCCCAGACATGGTCTTATATGGGATCACATGTACCGCCATGATCCAACCATGGTCTTATTCATCATTTTATCATTAAACGACCGTACTCATCTCCTGCATTCTACTTAGTCAAATTTCTCAGTTTTAACTTCCACACCATAATATGTGTGGCTTCATAACAGAGTCATAAAACAAAACATCATGCATTCCATACTTTAACAGTCACATGTGAGAATTTATCATAAATAATGGCATCACAAATCTCAAATGCTTAATTACTCTTACCGCTTCTCACATACATCATGGTACTTACTAGTCTCATGTTTGTAAGGTAAACAAGGTACCTGTAACACTTGATCACATAGATCAGTATACTTTACTATAACAAGCATAATCTCAACATCATCATTCATAACATGAATTATACTTGTTAGTCAGCCTTCACTAGCATGACATAATATCAACTTTACTACTAACTTTCTTACTATCTCATTTAAGCTTTACTCTTTTGCCCGATGAATTACTATGAATGACTGAGGATACTGAATCTCCTTTCACATGTATCTTGATGCCAATGCTATATCCTTGATATAGTCTTACATGGGATCTCTATCTCTTGATAGCTTTTCAATGCCAAGACTTGTCTTGGACTTACATGACATCTTTTTGTTGAGACTCGCCAATGCCATGCCTTGGCTTGGGCTTATATGGGTCTTCATCTCATAGTAACTCTTCAATGCCAAGACTTGTCTTGGCCTTACATGATAACTTGCTTGATTGCCGATGCCATGTCTTGACATGGTCTTATACGGACATTCTTGTCTCATGTGGCAGATTGAGTATCCTAAGTAATTCATTTTCAATCGGGACTTTCATATACATGCTCTTAGTAACTTCTTTGTTTAATAAATCATTAAACATTTTAATGGAAATAATGTGCATTTAAAAACATAGCAAGCAATTCAATGAAATATTCATGAAGCTTGAAAATCTTACAAACTTACTGAAATTAGCTCGGTTGGGAATCATCACTGTCTTAACAAAACAATTTCGTTAGAGCCGGGAGACATCACACTATCACGGTCTACATACGGCATGTATAGCTAGACTCTTACTCACGCTAGGTTAGTCCTAGAATCGACTAAACCATAGCTCTGATACCACTAAATGTAACACCCCATACCCGAGTCTGAGGCTAAGACCGGATACGAGACATTACTATGCTTGAACTTTCTTAAACATGTACTTACGGGCTATAAAATTTTGTTCCAAATTAAAAACTTCTCTTTCTTAGTCAAATCAGATGTTTCATGGGCCTACGAGGCCTCAGACTTACGTCCCGAAACTTTCAGAACTTATCTGGAAACTTTCTCTCGAAACAGGGGTCAAACATCCGTGTAACTTGGGACACGCCCGTGCACCCCTAAAACATGCCCGTGTCTTTCACCCGTGGAGGATACTGGCAAATTACACACGACCTGGACACGCCCGTGGCCCTGACCCGTGTGCCAAACCTTGGCATTCTGACTTAACCACACGGTCTGTACACACGCCCGTGTGCATCAGCCGTGTGACAATTAAGTTTCTAAGTGTCAAGTGTAGACTTCACACGGCCTTGGAACACGTCCGTGTGCCGACCGTGTATATCACACGGCCTGGACAAACGGCCGTGTGACCAGTCCGTGGTCTAATCTGACTTAAGATACTAAGGTGCAGGAGACGCACGGCCTAGACACACGCCCGTGTCTATCCGTGTGGGCACTTAGTGGCTATCTTACCAAGCCTTTTACCACTCCCGTTTGCAAACATCCATATACTACTTCAAAACATTCTCAAATCATCAATTAAAACACATGAATTAACACATTTAATCATTAAAGAGATAAAGTCTTTATCCCATACACTAGAGAGAACTACTCCCAATACAAATACAACCAACTTAGATTCTCTTAGGCCAATACAATTTGGCACATTATCAATGACTTAATCAACCTCAAGTACTAGCCCTATACATGCCATGACTTCTAAGAACTTGATACCTCATACCAAGGGTCTGCTCGATAGTGTGAAAACATCTCCGGTGGCCTCCAACCCGAGCTAGTTAAAATAACCTATAAGAGATGGGAAAAGAAAAGGGGTAAGCAATAATGCTTAGTAAGTTCATCTGCATAATCTGAAAAATATTAATATTCACTGAATATACATAACCCCAAGGCAATATGCTGAGTTTTTCTCATCAATTCATGGTTACTTACTCAATCATTCTTGAATCTTACTCATTCTATCTCTTACCACATTTCTACCATGCCACAAGCCAATTCGCTCGTTTAATTAGCATACATTCTTGCACTGATCATCACAAGATCATACAAAATAACACATCAAGCATTTTCAATAAGTCGCTCATACTACAAATCTCTCGGTGGTTACGCACTTAGCCCACCATTGAATCTCTTATAGGGTGGTATTGCACACATCCCACCAATCATTTATACCTATGGTGATTTCGCACCTAGCTCACCAATCATTTATAAGCGATGGTATCGCACACGACCCATCGACACTAATCAATCGTGGTAACGCATTTTGACCCCACCAATCATTTATAAGCGATGGTATCCCACACATGACCCATCGACATTAATCAATCGTGTGGTAACACACACACAGCCACCAATCATTTATAAGCGATGGTATCGCTTTACACCCCATCGATTACTAATCAATCGTGGTAATGTACACACCACCAATAAATAATATAGTTGATGGTATCGCTTTGACCCATCACTAACCATTAATAAGGTGATATCGCACATAGCTCACCCTTATTTACATTCATGGATAATAATCCACAAGTATATCTCTATTTCAAATGTTCATTCAAGAACATCCTCACATGCTTCTATTCTTACCTAACTTTCTACGGTACTCGTCATCATTCACACAGTACATTAATAAATCTGTCTCATGCAACTAAGGTGCATCAACTACACATACCCCACTAGGGGTTCATCATATATTGAATTCATCTCAATTCAGTTCTACACATACTTGTGCTACTCATGGTACAACCACATACATTCAACATATACATTGAATCATTCGAATTGTTAAATAACTCTCTTGAGTCTCATGCACATAGTTCTCATTATCATCATACCCCAATTGGGTCTTACATACACTAACATATCGATGCCACGTCCCTGACATGGTCTTATACGAATTCTTACACCGAGGCCATATTCCAATATGGTCTTATTCGAGACTTTAACTATTGTCCTATCGTGCTATACACCTTTCCCATTTCTCGAAATTTAATTCCATTGACATCTCATCAAGGGACATTTCATACATTCATATAGTAATATACATTCCATACAATATTGGAATACTAAATCAGCTCATACGTAATTGCAACATTCGCACATGAACTTACCTCGATGTCGAAAAGAGTAGAAAAGGACTTTTGCCCACATTTCTCTTTTCATCCGTTCTAGGTCCGAAACTCATTTTCTTTGATCTAGAACAATGAAATTTATTGATTTAATCACTTATAAATCATGATATACCATAATCTAAACTTTAGGCAAAAATGACTATTTTGCCCCTACACTTTGGCAAAATTACTATTTTGCATCTAGGCTCGTAAATAAATTCTCATCACATTTTCTTGTTAAACAAGCCTAGCTGAACATTTAATCCTCTTACAACTATTTTTAATTCCATCAATTTCATGCTTAAATGAACAAATTACAACTTTTGCATTTTAGTCCCAATTAGGTGTTTTCATGACGACACCTTTCACAAAAGTTGTTTCTCATCATCCTATCATTCATTTTATTCCATAAAAACTCATCAAAAAACAAGAACTCTATCATGGCAAGTCCCTAGACTTTCAACCATATTGCAAACTAGTCCCCTCTTTAGAAAGCTTAAGCTTTGGGGACTCCAAAAGTCTAATTTTCTTCATGAAATACCATCAAAACCACTTACTTGAGTGGAGAATTGCTTGCTGAAATTTTAAGCTTCAAAAACCCCTCCCATGGCCGCTATTTTCGGTGGAGGAAGAGAAGAAATAAAAAAATGATAGCTTTTCTTTTTGTCATATTTTATTCATCTTTTCTCACCAAATTTGACTAAGCATTAAATGCTCTTGTCTCCCATATCACATGGCCGGCCATCACACTCCAAAATGGCCTATTTACACATTTAGGACCTCCAATTTATAAACCATATCTTTTTGGTACCTCTAGCAATTAAAATAGAACTTTCGCACATTATGCGATTCAGTCCTTTTTCACAATTTCGCTAGAAATCGCTAAAATTAAGGCACCAAAATTTTCATACATCCTTATAAACATGTTATAACACATAACATATCATGAAAATAATTTTCTCTAACCTCGAATTAGTGATTCGAGATCATGTTCGACTAGCCCCTAAATCGGAATTGTTACAATTATCCCTCTTAGGGATTTTCGTCCCCGAAAATCTAATCAGGAGGAGTTGTTACCAACATTCTTAAAACGTTTCCATCTACTCTTCAAAATCACGAGTCCACTATCCTCAAATTTCTCTTGCAAACAACTCTTAAACTGTGATACATAAGGTCGAAATGTAACTTGAGACCTAGGTTATTCTTCCTCTGGGGCATATACTCTATAGTCTACGAATTTGGAACTCTGCACATGTCCAAATGATCATTTGAATCTTTACTGGTTGATTCACTACAATTTGAATGACTTTCCCCTTCTTGGGAATTTGTCAAATCAAATTTTTAATCTATAAGGTTGTATCTATTTTCTCATTCAAGCGTTTACTAACTATAATAGTATTGACTTGTACGCTTTGAAAATTCAGCTTTTAGTGGTTAACTACTTCTGACCATAACTCCATCATATCGTGAAATGTACTCTATTGTCAAAACATTTATCCACATAATTGTACTTCATTATTCTTGCTTTATTAGATATGCTGCTACAAAATCTCATACCAAAGCTCTGTATAAGTTCTGGATTCATCATCAACAATGGAAAACTTATACAACCTGTATTTACCACCTCAAATAAACTCATTCGGAGCTTATTTAAAATACCATTTACTATATCTCTTTTGAACCCTTTTTATTCTGAAAAGAAGACTCGCTCTAGTCATTAACCTTACTGAAACTAAGATGTTACCAACTAGGGTCAACCGAGTAACTAACTCGCATTGCTTAACATGGATCTTTTCATAACATCTAACTCACAACACAGACACAAAAGTGAATGTCTCTGGATCACCAACCTGTCAACTCTTTCTCTTGATTCAGACTGATCTCAGTACTAGAACTTTCAAAAAAACAGTTCTTTCAATAGCTTACAACTCAACTATCATGGTTTCAACATTTCGATGAGCATATCTTTATATTATGCTCCCTACTCACGTTCACACAGAATTTTATTCTCTTTACTGATTCATGCGTAAATACAAATAGAACTTGAATCATATCTCAATACATTAATCTACTCTTTTCTCCATACTGAGAACATATTTTAGCACACTCTCATCTGAGTTTCTTTTGCTATGCCAATCTAGAACCTTTACGATCGTCATATCTCACGATAGCAGGGACATCTCGATTGAATTCGTTGACTCTATTCAGCTTACCCGAAAACCCATCACACAACATGAAACTTGTGATTTCACCTCTTATACACGAATCATCACCAATTTCCTCCTCAAGGTACCCAAATTAAGGTTACGAGGAGATAAAGGAAATGTCGATTTCAATTAACTAAATTGACAACCATTCTGTCTGATTTTTACTATCAACTAACATTCTCACACAATCACAATTTATGAAAAGAACAACTACATCATCCCTGAAGGGAAACATGTATTAGTACATAATACTAAAGGAGATCATTAATATCTCATCCATGGCATTAACTAACCATGCACAAACCACAGGCTTCTAGCCAACTTACTCAAACTTGCCATTTATTTAGCACATACCGTGCCACACGTCGTACTCGTTTCTTCGTGATTCAATCACGAATATCGGCATTCACTCCTTCATATGACTTTAGTACTAATCTCATTTCTACTTCTAACTCATCTACCTGTCCCATTGATCACTAGGGATAATCAAATATGCATATTCATCGTCATTCATGTAGGTACAAGACCAATGCCACATTCCCGAGAGGGCCTTATATGGAGTCACCTCTAAACGCCAATGGCGTATCCCGGATAAGGTCTTATATGGACTTCCTCGTCAGGTATCGATGCCATATTCTTGATACGGTCTTATACGGAATCTCAACTCGGTGCTAAGGCCATGTCCCGGTCATGGTCTTATACGAGACCTTGTCTATCTCATATCTCGATGATAGCCTCATCATTTTAGTCCTCTAGGACTTCAACCTCATGTTCAACAACAGTTACTCTATTTAGTAGAGTATTATGCATCGATGTGATACAAGGCATTCTTAATCATGCTAGCATAATTATTGCATTAATCCGATGCAAACTTACTCAACTTAACTCTCATATCATCTCATCATAATTCAACAGTGGCAAGGGAGGGAGGTTGCAAAGTCCCTTAGCCTAACTCTCGTGACTACATACATATGATTTACTACTCATTGTCAATGAAATATCATCATAGTCACACAACTCGCCTCAAGGGAGTTTTCATATTTATCACGCTACAATTGTTTCTATCACTTATACTTTGAATGGGACTTCACTTACTCAAGTTTCACATTAAGGTCTACTTGAGTACTCAACATTTAACTCTCTTTCCTCTTACTATTCCTTATTAATCTAGAGAATGTCTTACGGGTTTTGAGTACGTCGTTTACTTGATTGCCATACTCCAACTATGGTCTTACTCGTATCACAACATCATAGCCCAGCTATTGCTTTACATGTTGTCACGATGCCATAGCCTCGCTATGGTCTTACACGAAATCTCATATCAATACCAATGCCATATCCTAGATACGGTCTTACATGGAAACTCATGTCGATGCCGATGCCATATCCCAGATATGGTCTTGTACGGAATCTTGTATCGGTGCCAATGCCATGCCCCAGACATGGTCTTATATGGGATCACATGTACCGCCATGATCCAACCATGGTCTTATTCATCATTTTATCATTAAACGACCGTACTCATCTCCTGCATTCTACTTAGTCAAACTTCTCAGTTTTAACTTCCACACCATAATATGTGTGGCTTCATAACAGAGTCATAAAACAAAACATCATGCATTCCCTACTTTCACAGTCACATGTGAGATTTAACCATGTGGACATATTTATCATAAACAATGGCATCACAAATCTCAAATGCTTAATTACTCTTACCGCTTCTCACATACATCATGGTACTTACTAGTCTCATGTTTGTAAGGTAAACAAGGTACCTATAACACTTGATCACATAGATCAGTATACTTTACTATAACAAGCATAATCTCAACATCATCATTCATAACATGAATTATACTTGTTAGTCAGCCTTCACTAGCATGACATAATATCAACTTTACTACTAACTTTCTTACTATCTCATTTAAGCTTTACTCTTTTGCCCGATGAATTACTATGAATGACTGAGGATACTGAATCTCATTTCACATGTATCTTGATGCCAATTATATATCCTTGATATAGTCTTACATGGGATCTCTATCTCTTGATAGCTTTTCAATGCCAAGACTTGTCTTGGACTTACATGACATCTTTGCTTGGAGACTCGCCAATGCCATGCCTTGGCTTGGGCTTATATGGGTCTTCATCTCATAGTAACTCTTCAATGCCAAGACTTGTCTTGGTCTTACATGATAACTTGCTTGATTGCCGATGCCATGTCTTGACATGGTCTTATACGGACATTCTTGTCTCATGTGGCAGATTGAGTATCCTAAGTAATTCATTTTCAATGAGGACTTTCATATACATGCTCTTAGTAACTTCTTTGTTTAATAAATCATTAAACATTTTAATGGAAATAATGTGCATTTAAAAACATAGCAAGCAATTCAATGAAATATTCATGAAGCTTGAAAATCTTACAAACTTACTGAAATTAGCTCGGTTGGGAATCATTACTGTCTTAACAAAACAATTTCGTTAGAGCCGGGAGACATCACACTATCACGGTCTACATACGGCATGTATAGCTAGACTCTTACTCACGCTAGGTTAGTCCTAGAACTGACTAAACCATAGCTCTGATACCACTAAATGTAACACCCCATACCCGAGTCTGAGGCTAAGACCGGATACGAGACATTACTATGCTTGAACTTTCTTAAACATGTACTTACGGGCTATAAAATTTTGTTCCAAATTAAAAACTTCTCTTTCTTAGTCAAATCAGATGTTTCATGGGCCTATGAGGCCTCAGACTTACGTCCCGAAACTTTCAGAACTCATCTGGATACTTTCTCTCGAAACAGGGGTCAAACATCCCTGTAACTTGGGACACGCCCGTGCACCCCTAAAACATGCCCGTGTCTTTCACCCGTGGAGGATGCGGCAAATTACACACGACACTGGACACGCCGCGTGGCCACGACCCGTGTGCCAAACCTTGGCATTTCGACTTAACCACACGGAAGTGCACACACGCCCGTGTGCATCACCGATGTGACAATTAAGTTTCTAAGTGTCAAGTGCAGACTTCACACGGCCTTGGAACACGTCCGTGTGCCGACCGTGTATATCACACGGCCTGGACAAATGGTCGTGTGACCAGTCCGTGGTCTAATCTCGACTTAAGATACTAAGGTGTGAGAGAGGCATACGGCCTAGACACACGCCTGGGTGTGTCTATCCGTGTGGGCACTTAGTGGCTATCTTACCAAGCCTTTTACCACTCCCGTTTGCAAACATCCATATACTACTTCAAAACATTCTCAAATCATCAATTAAAACACATGAATTAACACATTTACTCATTAAAGAGATAAAGTCTTTATCCCATACACTAGAGAGAACTACTCCCAATAAAAATACAACCAACTTAGATTCTCTTAGGCCAATACAATTTGGCACATTATCAATGACTTAATCAACCTCAAGTACTAGCCCTATACATGCCATGACTTCTAAGAACTTGATACCTCATACCAAGGGTCTGCTCGATAGTGTGAAAACATCTCCGGTGGCCTCTAACCCGAGCTAGTTAAAATAACCTATAAGAGATGGGAAAAGAAAATGGGTAAGCAATAATGCTTAGTAAGTTCATCTGTATAATCTGAAAAATATTAATATTCACTGAATATACATAACCCCAAGGCAATATACTGAGTTTTTCTCATCAATTCATGGTTACTTACTCAATCATTCTTGAATCTTACTCATTCTATCTCTTACCACATTTCTACCATGCCACAAGCCAATTCGCTCGTTTAATTAGCATACATTCCTGCACTGGTCATCACATGATCATACAAAACAACACATCAAGCATTTTCAATAAGTCGCTCATACTACAAATCTCTCGGTGGTTACGCACTTAGCACACCGTTGAATCTCTTATAGGGTGGTATTGCACACAGCCCACCTATCATTTATACCTATGGTGATTTCGCACTTAGCTCACCAATCATTTATAAGCGATGGTATCGCACACAGCCCATCGATTACTAATCAATCAGGTGGTAACGCACACAACCCACCAATAAATAATATAGTTGATGGTATCACACACAGCCCATCACTAACCATTAATAAGGTGATATCACACATAGGTCACCGTTATTTACATTCATAGATAATAATCCACAAGTATATCTCTATTTCAAATGTTCATTCGAGAACATCCTCACATGCTTCTATTCTTACCTAACTTTCTACGGTACTCGTCATCATTCACACAGTACATTAATAAATCTGTCTCATGCAACTAAGGTGCATCAACTACACATACCCCACTAGGGGTTCATCATATATTGAATTCATCTCAATTCAGTTCTACACATACTTGTGCTACTCATGGTACAACCACATACATTCAACATATACATTGAATCATTCGAATTGTTAAATAACTCTCTTGAGTCTCATGCACATAGTTCTCATTATCATCATACCCTAATTGGGTCTTACATACACTAACATATCGATGCCACGTCCCTGACATGGTCTTATACGAATTCTTACACCGAGGCCATATTCCAATATGGTCTTATTCGAGACTTTAACTATTGTCCTATCGTGCTATACACCTTTCCCATTTCTCTAAATTTAATTCCATTGACATCTCATCAAGAGACATTTCATACATTAATATAGTAATATACATTCCATACAACATTGGAATACTAAATCAGCTCATACGTAATTGCAACATTCGCAAATGAACTTACCTCGATGTCGAAAGAGCCGAAAAGGACTTTTTGCCCATATTTCTCTTTTCACCCGTTCTAGGTTCGAAACTCATTTTCTTTGATCTAGAATAATGAAATTTACTGATTTAATCACTTATAAATCATGATATACCATAATCTAAACTTTAGGCAAAAATGACTATTTTGCCCCTACACTTTGGCAAAATTACTATTTTTCCCCTAGGCTCGTAAATAAATTCTCATCACATTTTCTTGTTAAACAAGCCTAGCTGAACATTTAATCCTCTTACAACTATTTTCAATTCCATCAATTTCATGCTTAAATGAACAAATTACAACTTTTGCATTTTAGTCCCAATTAGGTGTTTTCATGACAACACATTTCACAAAAGTTATTTCTCATCATCCTATCATTCATTTTCTTCCATAAAAACTAATCAAACAACAAGAACTCTATCATGGCAAGTCCCTAGACTTTCAACCATATTGCAAACTAGTCCCCTCTTTAGAAAGCTTAAGCTTTGGGGACTCCAAAAGTCTAATTTTCTTCAAGAAATACCATCAAAATCACTTACTTGAGTGGAGAATTGCTTGCTGAAATTTTAAGCTTCAAAAACCCCTCCCATGTCTGCTATTTTCAGTGGAGGAAGAGAAGAAATAAAAAAAATGATAGCTTTTCTTTTTGTCATATTTTATTCATCTTTTCTCACCAAATTTGACTAAGCATTAAATGCTCTTGTCTCCCATATCACATGGTCGGCCATCACACTCCAAAATGGCCTATTTTCACATTTGGGACCTCCAATTTATAAACCATAGCTTTTTGATACCTCTAGCAATTAAAATAGAACTTTCGCACATTATGCGATTCAGTCCTTTTTCACAATTTAGCTAGAAATCGCTAAAATTAAGGCACCAAAATTTTCATACGTCCTTATAAACATGTTATAACACATAACATATCATGAAAATAATTTTCTCTAACCTCGAATTAGTGATTTCGAGATCACTATTCTGACTAGCCCCTAAATCGGGCTGTTACACGGTGACTGTGTGGGCACTATTGATGGGCCCGGTGATTGTTTTGACGCTGTTGATGGGCCTGTCCCATCATCTCTTCTCCTTGGATTTAAAGGGCCCCGTCGTTCCCTTTGTGTACGAAGTTTCCGTCGCCTTTCCTCTTCTGACAATAAATACGGCTTGCCATGGATCCTAAACCGTGGCATGTATTCCGGCACGCACGCTAACTCAGGAACGATGATCGGTTCCCGAGTAGGTATATAATCATACCGGTTTTCCCACATTTCGATATACGCTGACCAAAATCTTGGCCAATCCGTATGCAACATCCGTAAGTCGACTTTGTGCTCATCATCGAGCACCTCAGGTGCCACGGGAATCAGTTGTCGGAATCCAAATTGACGCAGAACCCGATCTGACTGGTGCATCTCCACGGTGGCATAGTTGACCAATGGCACCTTCACATGCCAAATGTTCAGATTTTGAAAGAACTCTTCTAGAATTACTGCCCGAATTGACGGGTCCTCGTATGGTGTCCATTCAAACTATATTAACATGATAAAAATATTAGTTATATACTAAATACTAAATACTAAATACTAAATACTAAATACAAAATACGAAATACGAAACAACTATTTTATTACGAAAATATATTTTATTTAATACTTACTTGTGCTTCCGACCGTTGCTCTAATAGAAGCCGTATATCTTCAAGCGAGGTAGGTATTCCAACATAACTCACCGAATGGTTCCACCTAATTAAATAAATTTTTAGCATACAATTATATTTTAAATCTACGTAATAATTGTAAAATCTAATATTAAATTTACCTCATTATGAGTGGGAATGTATATGGGTGGTCCACTCGAGGACGTAAAAATGGAAAGCGAAATCGTGCCCATGATTGCAGTAGTGATAGGCAACCTCTGATTTTCACTTTATTCGGCCGCGTCGCCCCGCACATCTCTCGATACAATTTTGCTAGCACGGCAGACCCCCAACTCAATTCACCGGCTGCTCTAAAATCAACGAGTTTTTGCAGCCATCTCAGATGAACAAGGTTTCGTGACAAGTCCGACATCAGATAGCCTCCAATCATCTCAAGAATGTATGCCCGAGCATACCGTATTCTTTCTATTTCGGTCGAATCATTATCCGGCTCTGGGAATGTGTCTCGTAACCAGCCCATCTCGATCCGACCTCCGTTAATGTTATCCGGAATAGCACCCAAAAGCTCGTAGCATACGGCTCCCCAATCACCAGAAGTTGCGGACCCGGTGACTACGTACCCATCCACCGGTAATCCCAATTGCAACTACACGTCTTCTAGAGTGATAGTACACTCTCCGCATGGAAGATGGAAAGTGTGCGTCTCGGGTCTCCACCTCTCTATCAACGCACTGATTAGCTTCGGGTCCAACTTGCACCCCCGGCCTATCGTGGCCACGTGCTAAAAACCCGCTTCCCGCAGGTAATTCTCGATAACGGCGATGGCGGACGGGCATATTGCGAATATAGAATTGCAACACCCGCTCTACTGCATTGTTTAAAAATTATAAAATAAAAATTAATTAAAATTGCATAAACCTAAAAAATATTAAATAGTATTGAAAAATTAAAATTATAACTTACCATTGTCATTTGATCGACGGAGATGTGTTTATTGTCGAGACGAATTAATTCTCCGGCCATTGCAAAAAATTAAAGGAATTTGAACAGGGTTTTTTTTTTGTAAATTTAACAAAATAAAAATTCAAATTAAAGGACTATTGTGAAATTTGAGAGGAACTTTAAGGAATTTGAGAGAAATTTGAGAGGAATTTGAGAGAAAATTGAGAGAAAATTGGGAGAAGGACCTTTGTGTGAAAAAAATGAAAGGGTGGGGGGTTTTATATTATTATTTTTTACCGTTGGAGGCCCAACGGTCAAAAAAATATGACCGTTGGAAGCGGGCAAAACGCGTCCCTCGAGGGGCGTTTTGCCACATCAACAAAGCGCCCTCAAGGGCGCAATTTATTTGATGTGGCGAGAAAACTCCCTCGGACGCGCGTTTTCTCTTGCATCCAAAACGTACTGACGTGGACGCGCTTTCGGGAAAAATGGCCCTTTCCGATAAATAATTAAATAGTAGGTCCTTTTCCGTAAATTTTGTAAAAAATGGTATTTTCTGATAAATTACCCCGTTTAATCTTAATTCACACATTATTTATAATTTTATTAAACACAATTGATCATTTATATTGTTAACTATATTATATTATGAAAAAATAAAGATAAAATAATATAATATTCATAAACAAATATGTGAAGATCAAGATTAAAATATTGAATATTAAGTTTATAATGATTATTTAGGAAGATTTTCTTATCATTGTCTAACGCATGCAATTCAACACCATATATAACATGAGATGACGATTCTCATCCTACATTTGTATTTTAAATAATTAATGCTTTTTTCATATTTAAAATATATTTAGATCAAATTAATTCTAAATATTTATAAATTAATTTTTTAACAAAGATTAAATCTAAAATGTGTAAATTCAAGATCGGAATACAAATATTTTTTATCTTAATAATAATTCAATCAGTTAAAAATTTTGTTAGGGGCGAACTAAAAGCAAAGTTAAAAATAATTGTAGACATTTAGATTTAAATAAAAAATTAAGTTGTTAAATTAAATTATTTGTCTAATTTTATGCCTTGACCTGATTTTTTTTTTAAATTTAGATGAACTAAGATTTATTTTTTATTTTAAAAAAATTCTTTTATTTGATTTTAATTGAAAAATATCTTTATACATCATACGTACTGTCGAAACCATTTTTTTTAAAAACGGGCCGACTTTAAAATATGAAAAACGGAGTCGCCACCAATCTTTTTTGAAGTGTGATTGGGCCACCTTATAAAATATTTCGGTCTACGAATTTTAAGAAAACAGGTTCGGGAGTCGGTTACGCACGAGGAAGGATTAGCACCCTCGTGACGCCCATAATTGGTACCTAATTGATTAATTAATGTCCTAATATCGAAAATTTGAAAGATTTTAAAATACGATTCTTTTTATTTTAAAGAAAAAAAAACTTGAATAAAATATGAGCAATCAGACCTTCTGGTCTCGAGGAAGTAAAATGTCACGCCCAGTAAGTTAGGGTACGACATTTCAAATCCCTGAAATTGAGCTTGTCCTTTGACTTTCAAAATTAATGTGTTTAAATCGAAGAAGGATACTCGGTTATTTGGG